>CM066576.1:4046107-4325580 GCA_033816785.1 Picus viridis | reverse complement strand
GTGTGGATGGGGCCTCAGCTGCATCCCTGGGCAACCTGTTCAAGTATTTCACCACTCTCATTGTAAAGAACTTCTTCCTGATGTCCAACCTAAATCTCCCCTGCTCCAGTTTCAAATCATTGCCCCTTGTCCTATCACTAAACAGTCCTTCCTCACCCTTCCTGTAGGTCCCCTTCAGGTACTGAAATGTGGTTGTGAGGTCTCCCCAGAGCCTTTCCCAGGCTGAACAGTCCAAACAGGATCTCAGGTAGTGATAGGACTAGGGGGAATGGAATGAAGCTGGAAATGGGGAGATTCAGGCTAGATGTGAGGAAGAAGTTCTTTACCATGAGAGTGGTGAAGCCCTGGAATGGGTTGTCCAGGGAGGTGGTTGAGGCCCAGTCCCTGGAGGTGTTTAAGACCAGGCTGGACGAGGCTCTGACCAGCGTGATCTAGTGTAGGGTGTCCCTGCCCATGGCAGGGGGGTTGGAACTAGACGATCCTTGTGGTCCCTTCCAACCCTGACTGATTCTATGATTCTATGATTCTAACTCTCTCAGCTTGCCTTCATAGGAGAGGTTCTCCAGCCCTGTGATCATCTTTGTGGCCTCCTGTGGACCCACTCCAGCAGGTCTGTGTCTCTCATGTTGTATCTTGCTTCTCTTTGTACTGCAGGCTGGCCAGGGGTGCCTTTCATAGATCTGCATAGTGTCCACCACAGCAGGGCTCTCTCTCCGATAGATGCTTTCACAGCAAAAATGTTGACTGACACTGCCACAGGTACCCTGTCCATGCTATGGGAAGTGCTGCCAACCCCAGAGCCACCACAACTGACACTAGCTATTCATTTGGATACAAAATGTTAGAGCAGCTCAGCTTTAAGTATCTTTGCTTAAGACATTAAATACCTACAATGTATGCAGAGAGCTAGAGAAGAACAGGATATTCCCCAAATATTTAAAAACCTTTCAGTTTCAGCAGAAAACCCCATCCAACACAAACCTTTAACTCAGTGGGGATATTAGCAAAGCAAGGACAAGGGGAGTGTTCCACAGGATGACATTAAGGTAATTAAGGATTATTTTTACTGATATGCCCTGCTAAAAGCCATGCTCCACAGGCCAAATGTTTTGTTTCAAGCTGACATCTTTGTTTTAATTCTATCCTGATAAGGTGATTTCATCTCTTGATTGAGGCACAACTTCCAGCAGCTTTACTTTGGTTAAGTTGTTCTCTGCCCTGAGATCTTGCATTAAATGATGTTTTATCAAGTGCCTCAGGGATGTTACTTCTCACTGCTGCTGTTATCAACTCAGTCCCTAAATTCGTTTTTAACTGGTCTGTCAGCAGGCACAGATTTGGAGCTCAAAACCTGTAATGTGTCACTGAGGTGTGCAATATTTAATGCAAATAAAATACCTTTTTGGGGGTGGGGTGGATAGGAAGTACCTAGTCTGTATTATCACAGACAGGCTGCCAAGAGATGCTACCAGTAAACACCATTTGCTCACAGATTCCTTTTACTTGCCTTTACCTGAGGCCATGCAAGCCACCAAAAGCAATTTATAGATAGGCTCCACAGAAACAATACCCTCTCTTTGCTCTCCCTGTGTTTTTATCTCTCTTTTCTGTTAGAATCACCTTTCTAAAGGAGCACATGGTGTTTTTGAGAGAGCAGATCTACATATGGCTGCTAAAGGGAAGTTTAATAATGAAAAAGCCCATCTGAAGCCAAACCAACAAGTTGACTTTCTGAGGCTCATTCTGAATTTTATTACCACTTCAGCAGCAGTCCCTCAGGGCAAGCTGTGGAAGGCTTGAAAGTATAATGCTCTTCAGTATACAAGATGAAGCTGGCATGCTACCAACAGAGGCTCAAAGGCTCCTCAACTATCATGAGAACGGCATCTGCCACATGTGTTTGCACCATTTAGTCTTTCATAACCTGCCAGAGTGATCAGGCTAAATATGTACAAGATGACAATGTTTGCCAGGAGCATAACGGGTTTTCAAACTTGGTCACTTCCTAATGGGGATCCCCTGCTGGCAGACCTTTATATCGACAGAAGCTATCATGGGAAGGCATTTGTAACGAGATGGGATGAAATGGTCTCCCCTGGAAGACAATAAGTGACATCCTTTTTGTTGCTAGGGAGCTGGTCTCGCCTTTCATTGACAAACAATATTTAAAGTCTGTTCTGCCTCATTTGTGATGTGTAGCCCACATCAGATGAAAGGGAAGAAGGAGGAAAATATTTAGTGGTGTCCTGTACAAAGGACACGGAATCTTTCCTTTTTTAGGAGACAGTGTGTTAGCTAAAACAGACAAAGTTGGCCACTGCTAGCCAGCACAAATGGAGTAGGCATGCTCCTGGCTTTCCATCCCAGAGCTGCCTGTATTTATTCTCCATTTCATTTGCAATGACATGGACAAAAGGCCTCTGCCTCTGCGGAGTTAATTCTGATGCTGCCCAACATCTGCGGTGTGTCTTGGCAGGGAGGACCCAACGCTGACCCCTGGCAGTGTTTCTGCCATCTCAATCGGGTCTAAGGGCACGAGATGTGTCACCCACAGCAAGGGGTTAAAGCTGGGAAATCTTCAAAATGGAGTCAAAACCCTCCCAAAATAACACAAGGTTTGTACAGCAACAAAACAAAAAGCGAGGCAGAGAGTTAAAAAAGTAAAAATAAAACTGAAGTTTATGTAAATGATTTTAAGTCTCATGACAAGAAAGTAATGGTGGAAAGGTGAACACCAGCCTTGTGGAGTGATCTTATCTGCTCTGGCAGACCTCATCTTTCATCATTCCCAAGCCTGGCATAACTGTAATACACAGAGCCATTCCATCACACCACTGCAGCTTTCCAAACTTCTGCAAGCTGGGATTCCCTTCCAGAAAATGAAGCAAGGCATATTCCTGCTTCAGATTTCCCTTTCTAAAGAAAGAAAGGCCACACTCCAGGCTGTGTCAACTACATCAGGGGAAAAAATCAGTTCTCAAATACTTAGACCTCAGAATATTAAAAGGTGGGATTCTTTAAACTGGAATAACATTGGCAGTTGATGGAAGCTGAGTTTCCCCTTGGTGCTTTTGGCACATGATGGAGAAAGCTTCCCAAGCAGCAGTGCTTTGTTCCTGCAGCATACCTGAGTCCTCCGTATTGCCACTCTCTATTCACTAAGCACCTGCTGCCTTATTACAAGCACAATGAACCCAAACAGAAGGACAAACCCAGATGAAATGGAAGCAGCTGGTCAGATGACAAGGGCTCAAGTATGATACAATTATGTCAGGAGTGCCTATGGAGGGCAGGGAATTCCACTTCCTTGGAGCAGGTAAAGTACCACAGTGGGTGGGGATGCAATGCAACAGTCTGCAGATTAGCTGAAGTCTTTCCTCCAACACAGGTGGAAGAACTCAAGTCGATATGAGCTGTCAGTGTGCACTTGCAGCCTAGAAAGCCAACTGTATCCTAGGCTGCATGAGGGAAGTGTAGCCAGCAGGTTGAGGGAGGTGATTCTCCCCCTCTACTCCACTCTGGTGAGACCACACCTGGAGCACTGTGTCCTGTTCTGGAGCCCCTATTACAGGAAGGATCTGGACATGCTAGAAAATGTTCAGAGAAGGGCCATGAGGATGATCAGAGGGCTGGAGTTCCTCTCCTGTGGAGAAAGACTGAGAGAGTTGGGGCTGTTCAGTCTGGAGAAGAGAAGGTTCCAAGGAGGGCTTATTGTGGCCTTTCAGTATCTGAAGGGGACTACAAGAAAGCTGGGGAAGGACTTTTTAGGGTGTCAGGGGTGATAGGACTAGGGGGAATGGAACAAAACTAGAAATGGTTAGATTCAAATTGGATGTTAGGAAGAAGTTCTTCTCAGGAGGGTGGTGAGACACTGGAACAGGGTGCCCAGGGAGGTGGTGGAAGCCTCATCCCTGGAGGTTTTGAAGGCCAGGCTGGATGTGGCCGAGAGCAACCTGATCTAATGTCAGGTGTCCCTGCCAGGTTCCAGGATTGGAACTGGATGATCCTTGAGGTCCCTTCCAACCCTAACAATTCTATGACTAACAGAAGAAGAAATGTGCCACCTTGGCGGGGAAAAGAGAAGCTGTTCTGGGGACAACATAGGGATGTTTGTAAGACTCAGTTAACAAAGATTTGGTGACACGAGTAAAAGATGATAGAGTATTTACAGACACAGCTTGTGTAGCTGGACCAGGCATCACAAAGTGTAAAGTTAAAGACAATGTAGGTTATTAAAGCCCACAAACATACATTGAGCATTTCCTGCTAAATATCATCTGACCAATAACTTTGAAAGACAGCTTGCCAAAGAGCAAGACTAATTTGGGTAAAACCCCAGAAAGCACCACCTGAAAGCACTGTTCTTAATCACAAAGAATGTAAAATGTTCCATGGCTTGCAGTTCCTTCAAATCCACTTACAACTGCTGAATGACCAAGCAAATGTTGAGCCAACAGCATGGTTGCAGCCAGAAAGCTGTTTAACTCCTTACTCTGCTCACTGAAGCTCTGTTTGTCCATGCATTTCAGTGACTCCTGGGAAAATCATTAACCTGGGACTCTCTGTTACTGCTCTGACCCAGTAATTAGTGACATCAGTAGTCCTATGGGCAATGAATCTGCAATTGACTTTGTTGGGCAGGTTTACAAAATCATGGCAGTGTTCACTAATGTACAAGCTGACATTTCTTCTGTACTTTTGTATCAGTAAATCACAGAAAGGAAGCCTCTGCTTTTTTTTTCCTTTTCTTTTTTTAACCACTTTCAAGAGAGCTCTGACCAAACCCATGGTGTCTTGTCTTTGGAAGACAATCAATTTCCAACCTGTAGTTTGCAAGCCCCCTTTTTTTTCTTTTCTGTAGCAATAGCAGCTCATCCTCCAGCTCTCAGGAAAAAAGGCCACTGAGTCCAGAACTCAAGGACTGATCCCTCTGGGCCCAATCCCAAGCCTCACTGGGGCTGCTCCTGAGACCAGCTGCCACCAGGGGGTGTAGGCCATAGTTACACAATGTACTGCCTGCCAGCATCTTCAGTGTGCAACTGCTGGTTATCCATCATGACTGATAAGCCATTTCTGTTCTCTGCATTTTCAGTGTCCTGGAAATATTACATTAAAGTGCTGTTACCAGCAGAAAGCAGATCTCACTTCACTCACTCCCATCCTTCCCTACTCTAGGTATCCTCAGGAGATGTCCTCCATTATTTAGCACTGGGATTTGGTAAAGTTTAGAATAGAATAGAATAGAATAGAATAGAATAGAATAGAATAGAATAGAATAGAATAGAATAGAATAGAATAGAATAGAATAGAATAGACCAGGTTGGAAGAGACCTTCAAGATCATCACATCCAACCCATCATCCAACACCATCTAATCAACTAAACCATGGCACCAAGCACCCCATCAAGTCTCCTCCTAAATGCCTCCAATAATGGTGATTCCACACATGATAGTAGGGTTGGAAGTGACCTCTGGAGATCATCCAGTCCTACCCCCTGCCAAGGTAGGGTCACTTGGGGAAGGTCACACAGGAACACATCCAGGTAGGTTTGGGATGTCTCCAGAGAAGGAGACTCCACCACCTCTCTGGGCAGCCTGCTCCAGTGCTCTGTCACCCTTACAGAAGTTCCTCCTCATGTGTAGATGGAACTTCTGATGTTCAAGTTTATACCCATTACTCCTTGTCCTGTCACTGGGCACCACTGAGAAAGTCTAGCCCCATCCTCCTGACACCCAGCCCTTAGGTACTTGCAAGCATTAATGAGATCCCCTCAGCCTGCTATCTGCTTTACTAGATAGTAGCAGTTATTGTGTGGCTGATTCTGACTGAACTGCTTTTAAAACAGATAGAAAAACATTGCTGTCTGCCCTTTGGTTGAGAAAAGTATGACTGAGCCCCAAAACAAGCTTTATTGCATGCTTTCACGTGGAGCTAGTTCGCATGTGATGTCAGCATGAAAAACAATTAGAAGGAAATGAAACAAACAAGCTGTGTGCAGTGATAGGATGGCTTCTCTGCAGTTCCTTGGTTAGAAATTCAGAGTTCAACCATTCATAATGCTTTTGCATAATTATTAATACAAATCACCAAGGTTTGTCTGCAAATGGATGTGGGAAGATTCAGCTGCGTGGCCTTTACTTACTAATCTGGACGTGGGGTTTCTTCTAACGCAGCTCTTCATTAATAAGCTGCCTGCCCCTGAAAAACCACATTAATATATAGAAATCTAATGCCACCTAAAGGCCTCTACCTTTTATATTGATTTGCTGTGTAAGTACAGCTTTAACCAGGGCACCCTGGGGTTAGCATTTAAGTCTGGTAACAAGAAAGCTGTTAGTGCTTTGATATCCCTTCATGTGCTCCTCTCTCCTGATCCTGTCTTTCTGTTCATAAAGAGCATGAAATTTTTCCTCTAATTAGGCTGTAAAGTGTGCTGAGTAGCATTAGTCCCTCTCAGCCATGCTCACTAGCTGCCACATATCTTTTCTGGCCTTTTCATCCCTGCAGAAAATAAGTCTCACTATCTGCATGATGAACAAAAGCCTAAGGTGGAATCCCTTAAATGTACTCAGGGTGTGCTAATGGTGTGAGACCCAGCAAATTCCAGAGAACAGCGCCTTCAAGTAGTTCTCTTAACAAACAATCACTCTTCATTGCTGGAAGTCTGGGTTAAAAACAGCTGTCCTATGTAGCATGCATTTCATATTCAGTAGTCTCTGATTATTCAGGCTCTAAGTAATAAACTTGTAACTTCATCTAGTCCTTTAAAAATAATACTGAAAACATCAAGTGTCCTTCTTTTAACTTCTTTCCTCTTTTCCTGCCCTTCTTTCCACCATGGTGGTGTTAGGCTGATGGTTGGACTCTCTGATCTTAGAGGTCTTCTCTAACCAAAACAATTCTGTGATTTATTAGAGTTGCATCAAGAAACAGTCCAGTGTGGTGCTTCTGCTTAAAGTCTCATTAAATGACACTGCTTAACACATCACTTGCTAGTGCAACCAGTACTGTGATGTGAACTTCTACCTAATTGAACTTGGGTAGAAGGGCTCTGAATGGTCACTCTAAGATAAGTAAATGTTGGCTGTGGAGCTCAAAAGATTTTTACACATATAGTTTCTACAGCTGAAAAACTGTAGTGTTAGTATCAATCATAGAATGGTTTGGGATGGAAGGGACTTTAGAGATCATCTACTTCCAGCCTCCCTGCCATGGGCAGGGACACCTCCCACTAGAAAAGGCTGCTCAAGGCCTCATCAACCTGGCCTTGAACACCTCCAGGAATGGGCATCCCACAAGCTCCTGGGCACCCTTTTCCTGGTCCAGCTACACAGTTTGTAAGTACTCTGTTATCTTTTACTGATGTCACCAAATCTTTGTTAACTGAGTCTTACAAACATCCCTATGTTGTCCCCAAAGCAACCTCTCTTTTCCTGTCAAGGTGGCACATTTCTTCTTCTGTTAGTCATAGAATTGTTAGGGTTGGAAGGGACCTCAAGGATCATCCAGCTCCAATCCCACTGCCATGGGCAGGGACACCTCACACTACAGCAGGTTGCTCACAGCCACATCCAGACTGGCCTTAAAAACCTCCAGGGATGAAGTTTCCACCACCTCCCTGGGCAACCTGTTCAGTGTCTCACCACCGTCACTGGAAGGAGTTTCCTTGTAATCTCCAGTCTAAATCTGCACTCCTCAAGCTTCAGTCCATTCCCTCCTGTCCTATCACTACAAGCCCTCTTCAAAAATCCCTTGCCAGCTTTCATGTAGGCCCCCTTCAGGACCTAGAAGGTCTCCTCTCCCTGGAGCCTTGTCCAGGCTGAACAGCCCTAACTCTCTCAGCCTGTCCCCACAGGGAGGTTCTCCAGCTCTCTGGTCATCTTTGTGGCCTCCTCTGGACCTACTCCAGTGGTTCCATGCTCCTCTTTTGATGGGGGCACTAGAACTGGATGCAGTCTCCAGGTGGGGTTTCATGAGAGCAGATCAGAGGGGCAGAATTCCCCCTTCACTCTGCTGGTCACACTTGATGCAGCTCAGCACACAGCTGCTTTCTGGGCTGCCAGCAACCACTGCTGGCTCATGTTGAGTATTTCATCAACTGACACCCCACATTTGTCTCCTCCAGACTGCTCTCTCGATGGCTGGGTTTGAAGAAAAGAGCTAAGGACACATCCAGTGACAGCCTTCATTGTTACAGTTTCTGGGTGGAATTTTTCAGAGGATCTTGGTGAAAAGGAGTTTGATTCTCTTCATGATTTTTGTTGGTTGTGTCCATGGCATATCAGTACCTGCTGCTGTTGAAGGTGTGCTGCTTGGTGTGGAGCATGCTTAGTCCCTTGGACAGCAGCAGCCATCACAGCTGGGCCGCAGGCAGATCTTCTAACAGGTATCTGGGCTGGAGCACTACAGATCTATGCGAAGTTGCTCATTCCCTCCCTATGTGAGCACTGAATCCTACCTGTCTGCTACTGAGGAAAGAAAGCCTTTGTCAGTGCATTTCAGCAAAATCCACTGCTCTTTGTCCTGGGCACAGGTACTGCCAGGGTCACAGCCCACCCTTCTAACTCCTACTTGCCAAATGAAGAGTTATTGTATGCCTTGCCACAGCTTGAACAGCAACAGTCTTCTGCAGCTTAGCTTGGATGAGCATGCCTGTAAGGTAGCTCTGCTAATCATCCTTCAAAATGCTGCCTTCTCAAACTCCTTCTCAGGAGTGACCCTAGAACACCCCTCAGCTCCTGGCTGGAAAGCCTACAGATGGATAGCTTAATGTCCAGCCTGCAGGCACCAAGGTGGCTCCTGTGGGAAGTACAGATGAGTAAAAGCACATTTTGGGTAAGGACTAAATATAGACACAACATAAATAGAGCACTTAGGACTCTGTGTTACATTACTCAGAACACTTTGATTGCTACACCATCTGTTAGTCTAGCAGCACACTTTACAGATTGGTAAGTATCAGAAATGCTTAACACACAGCACCTTACTGCGGCTCTACACAGAGAAAATCCTTGGTGAATAGGTACAAGAAGAAAGAGGAGAAAGGAATGGCTGAGCCACACCCATTTCAGAGGGTGCCTTTTAGAAACTGATTGGCATAAAGGTGTTATCCTGAGGGGTATCCCATGATGATCTTCATCACTGTCAGCCCAAATCTGTGCCTGAGCATCCTCCAGTGATGCTGCTTCTGCTGCTCTCACCGTCACGTAGCAGTCACGCTCCCTTGCCTCGTCATCAGAACTACTGCCATGTTAATGCCATGCAATCAGCACCTTCCGTAGGTCACGGCTGAACACAAGTCCATTAACAGAGTATTACAACATCCCAGGTGAAAAAAACCCACCACATTTAATTTAATAAATAAGTTAGTTAAGTATTTTTTAATCTAGTGGGCCAGACTTTATGCATTGTGTTGGTAGATTTGGGTTTTATTAATGCCAAGTGAAGCCTACATGTAGCACTTCTATCTCATATTAAAGGCATGATGCCAGTGAGCATCCATTTGGTTGCCAAGTATCAGGAGACCCCTCTAATTATCCATTTGTACTTAGGATGCAGCAGAGGGAGATTCCACTGCTCTGTGAACACGTTCCATAACTTGGCAACTGCCTTGTGGATGCCTTCATCTCAGGAGAATACAAAAAAGGTAGAACTGTCTGGCTGCATTCCTCCTTCATGAAGCAGTGCAGAGCACTGACGGCCAGTAGCAAATCTCTAAGTGTAGAAAGAAAAGAAAGAAAGACTATTTCGGAGCTCCATTTCTCTCTTACCTGCTGCTACAGCAATGGAAAGAATGTGAAGGCTTTCATGTGAGCACCAGAGACATCAAGGGAGGGAAAGGCTTTGTGATGTGGGACACTTCATATGAACCCTACTGGAATTTGCTTTCTCTTTTCTTCAAGAGGTCTTCCCTGTTGAGCACTCTTGGGTGCTCAACTTTCAGCTGAGCCTTTCTGAGATGCAGCCTTATGGAAATGAACAGGAACAGCAGAAGCTCCTTCCTGAAGCAGACTCCACATCTAGGGAGTAATGCTCTTACATTTCCAAGTGACATTAAGGGTCTGTATACACAATCCTCAGCTTTTTAGAACACAGTGTCTTTGGTTCCTATGGTGTTGCCTGCCCTGGCATGGGACACCTGCAGGGTAAGACCTCTTCTGCTCAGGAATTTAATAGCCAAAGGTCCAGGTGAGGTAGAAAAGGTGATCATCATTGATGACAAAAGTGCCTTTCTTACAGCACAGTGACAGGCTGGATGTGGCTCTGGGCAACCTGATCTAGTGGAGGGTGTCCCTGCCCATGGCAGAGAGGGTTGGAACTAGATGATCCTTGGGGTCCCTTCCAACCCTGACAATTCTGTGACAAGTCAGGGATGAGATTTTCACTCCGCCAGTAAATATTGCCTGTTCAAGGCCCTGACAACTTCCCCCACTAGACCTTGGCATCACATAAAACAGTCAGAAGGATGAAGCTCATCCCACTGTGGTGCAGTCAGAAGAGACAGCTGTCTGACTGGATGTGGTCATCTTCTGGCCTAGCAGCCTCTTCCCTCAGCTGTTGTTTGCATTGGTAGGAATGAAAACATTGTGTTTAGCTAAGTAACAAACCAAGCCCACTCAGAGCTACTCTTGAATTACGCTGGAGTACCTAACACCCAGGAGAATCAGGCCCTAACAAGGCTGCACAAAGGGTAGCAGTCTTGATAATCAGTGCTAGTGACAGGAGGAATTGGATTGTTGGTCCTGCAGATCCAGGGGCTGGGGGAGCTTCCTTCTCTGGGACAGGACTAGGCTGGGACATCAGCCTCTGACCTGCTCTGGGGTTTGGGAGATGCATGCCCCAACCCTGTTCTACTGAGGACATGGACTGTAGGGGAAGGGAGAAGGGATTTCAGTCTCTCATTTGCTTGTGGGCCAAGTTCCATAGCATTTAATGATGTTGGACTCATACTAGGAACTCTTCTGCCAGCAAAAGGACATAATCTTTAGAGTCGCAGAATTGTAGAGTTGTTTCAGTTGGAAAAGACCTCCAAGATCATCAGTCCAACTGCTGACCTAACACCACCATGGCCATTAAGCCCTGCCCCAAGTGCCATGGCCACATGTTTCTTGAGCACCTCCAGGGATGGTGACTCCGCCCAGCTCCCTGGGCAGCCTGTACCAATGCCTGACACTCTTTCAGGAAAGAAAGTTTTTCCTAATCTCCAGCTTAAACCTCTCCTGGCACAATTTCATAGAATCATAGAATCATAGAATCAGTCAGGGTTGGAAGGGACCACAAGGATCATCTAGTTCCAACCCCCTGCCATGGGCAGGGACACCCTACACTAGATCAGGCTGGCCAGAGCCTCGTCCAGCCTGGGCTTAAACACCCTCCAGGGACTGGGCCTCAACCACCTCCCTGGACAACCCATTCCAGGGCTTCACCACTCTCATGGTAAAGAACTTCTTCCTCACATCTAGCCTGAATCTCCCCATTTCCAGCTTCATTCCATTCCCCCTAGTCCTATCACTACCTGAGATCCTGAGAAGTCCCTCCCCAGCCTTCCTGTAGGCCCCCTTCAGATACTGGAAAGCCACAATGAGGTCACCTCGGAGCCTTCTCTTCTCCAGACTGAACAGCCCCAACTCCTTCAGTCTGTCCTCATAGGAGAGGTGCTCCAGCCCTCTGATCATCCTCGTGGCCCTTCTCTGGACACGTTCCATCACGTCCACATCCCTCCTGTAATATGGGCTCCAGAACTGGACGCAGTACTCCAGGTGGGGTCTCACCAGAGCTGAGTAGAGGGGGAGAAGCACCTCCCTTGACCTGCTGGTCACACTTCTCCTGATGCAGCCCAGGATCTGATTGGCTTTCCGGGCTGCAGCGCACATTGAGAGCTCATGTTGAGCTTCTCGTCCACCAGCACCCCCAAGTCTCTCTCCTCAGGGCTGCTCTCCAGCCAGTCACTGCCCAGCCTGTATTTGTGCCTGGGATTGCCTCGACCCAGATGCAGGACCCTGCACTTGGTCTTGTTGAAGCTCATGAGGTTGGCTTGTGCCCACCTCTCCAGCCTGTCCAGGTCCCTCTGGATGGCATCCCTTCCCTCCAGGGTGTCCACTGCACCACACAGCTTGGTGTCATCAGCAAACTTGCTGAGGGTGCACTCGATGCCACTGTCCATGGCACCCACAAAGATGTTGAACAAGACAGGTCCCAGGACTGATCCCTGAGGGACTCCGCTTGTCACTGGCCTCCACTGGGACATGGACCCATTGACAGCCACTCTTTGGGTGCGGCCATCAAGCCAATTCTTTATCCATCTAGTGGTCCATCCATCAAACCCATGTGTCGCCAGCTTGGAGACCAGGAGGTGGTGCGGGACAGTGTCGAAGGCTTTGCTCAAGTCCAGGTAAACGACATCAGTTGCTCGCCCCTCATCTATTAATGCTGTCACCTGATCATAGAAGGCCACCAGGTTTGTCAGGCAGGATTTGCCCTTGGCAAAGCCATGCTGACTATTCCCAATCACCTCTTCACTATTCTTCTGAGTCATTAGTGCCTCCAGGAGGATCTGCTCCATGATCTTTCCGGGCACAGAGGTGAGACTGACAGGCCTGTAGTTCCCCGGTTCCTCCTTCTTGCCCTTTTTGAAAATGGGAGTAATGTTTCCCCTTTTCCAGTCTGTGGGGACTTCCCCACTCTGCCATGACTTCTGGAATATAATAGAGAGGGGCTTGGCAACCTCATCTGCCAGTTCTCTCAGCACCCGTGGGTGTATCCCGTCGGGTCCCATGGACTTGAAGACTTTCAGGTTCTTCAGGTGATCACGAACCTGAGCTTCACTTATGATGGGCAGTTCTTCCTCCCCGTCCCTGGCATCGTCTGCCATGACACCAGGAGTGTGGCTGGAGGCCCTTGCAGTGAAGACTGAGGTAAAGAAGTGATTGAGTACCTCAGCCTTTTCCACATCACTAGTGACTAATTCACCACTTTCCTTTCTGAGGGGGCCCACACCTTCCCTAGTCTTCTTCTTGCCATTAATATACCTATAGAAATTCTTAGTGTTCCCTTTAACCCCCCTGGCTAGATTCAGTTCAAACTCTGCTTTGGCTAATTTCAGGCCATTTCCTCTCATCCTATCAGCTGATACTAGGGAGAAGAGACCAACCCCCACCTCATTCCAACCTCTTTTCAGGTAGAGGGCAATGAGGTCTTTATCTCATTACTGCTACTAGTTGTGGTTTCACATACACAACTGGAAGGGGTTCCTCCATGCAGCCAGCTGTGTCTTGAGGGCTTGGTTGTTCATGCTAATTTGGAAGTGACACCATAATGCTGTGGTCAGGAAATCTGGTACCATGGGGTTAACTTCCAGCCTGTATAGCAAACGCAAATCAGTGAGGAAATTCATTGCCTAGGTGCAGTCTCTAATTATTTAAAAGATAATTTGCATGCTACACAGAAATAAATTAGCTCCCAGGTGACAGCTGTTCTACTGTGTCCATTCCTGGAACTAGCCACGCTGGGAAATCTAAATGCAGAGCAAAAATTAAAACATGGTATTTTCTTGCTGTGCAGGAAGACCCTTCACAGCACAGAGGCATAAAGAAGGGAGGAGGGGAACAAACATTGCAAACCAGCAAGTTCAGAAGCCTAACAAACCACAACATTTCCACTGTCTGCATTTTCTTGTCACTAAGGGCACTTTGCATCCCACTGCAAATAGTGTAAGTGGGTGTAAGTGTAACATGTACTAGTTTCTAAGGATGTTTTCCAAGGGCAAAGACAGGAATTCAGTCCCTAACATCAGGTTTGCATTCACACAGGCCTGTGAGATCATTACAGGCCACATGGACGCCACCCAAAACAGTTTTCCCTCTTTTTATCAGGAATGCCTTTTCATAGTCCTCCCCAAAGGAAGACCAGACACCACTTTTTACCTGCATAAAAAGCCTCAAGACAATCTTCAGCTCATGAGAGCTGCTAACAGATTTTTCATTGCAATGGCTTGCTCATAGCTGGACTCCCCATGGCCAGGTTTTGTACACTGCATGTTGTCCATATCTACATGCATTGTACACAGCACTGGGTTATGTGGATGTGTGTCTATTGTATATATAGTATGATAGGAGACTACATTACATTGCCAGCCTTTTCCCTTGCTCTGCCTCCTCCTGACAGAAGCCATTTCCTGTGCCAGCCTGCTTCATGCTAGGAGTGTTCAGGGGAGATTAGAGGCAGTTTCCTCCCTTCCCTCACTGCCTCTCCTCCCTCAGCCCTTCACTCTGCCTTGCCTGACTGCAAAGGGCCTTACTTTCCTGCAGTGGATCAATCCTCTGTTTCCCACCTGTTAAGCTTGTCAGAGGATCCGTCTAACCTCTTCAGAGTGTAGACATTTGTAACAGGAACACCAAGACTGAGGTGAATGGAAATGTGCCTCTGTGTGTGCACGTGTGTGAAAGCACTGGAAGAAACCAGTGAGCAAGGATTAAAAACCAGCAGATGTTAATTGCTACAGAGCAGCATATGTGATCTCATTCAAATGACCAAATGGCAAGGAGAAGGAACAAACCTATCTAAAGGTAAGCTATAAAGAAGATGAAAAATCATCACATCTCTTGAGCTCCTCTTAATTAGTGATGATCAACTAATTTTGGACTTGTCTTTTACAGCCTTTAGATGTGGATGTTGTTTGGGATCTTTTGCCTCATTATTTTATCTCACCTCTCATTAGGTGGCAAAATTCCTGAATTACAGTTGCCAGGTTTTTCTCATCTGGTTATTTCATTGCCTCCAGTCCTGTTTTTCATCTTCTTTATAGCTTACCTTTAGATAGGTTTGTTCCTTCTCCTTGCCATTTGGTCATTTGAATGAGATCACATATGCTGCTCTGTAGCAATTAACATCTGCTGGTTTTTAATCCTTGCTCACTGGTTTCTTCCAGTGCTTTCACACACGTGCACACACAGAGGCACATTTCCATTCACCTCAGTCTTGGTGTTCCTGTTACAAATGTCTACACTCTGAGGAGGTTAGACGGATCCTCTGACAAGCTTAACAGGTGGGAAACAGAGGATTGATCCACTGCAGGAAAGTAAGGCCCTTTGCAGTCAGGCAAGGCAGAGTGAAGGGCTGAGGGAGGAGAGGCAGTGAGGGAAGGGAGGAAACTGCCTCTAATCTCCCCTGAACACTCCTAGCACAAAGCAGGCTGGCACAGGAAATGGCTTCTGTCAGGAGGAGGCAGAGCAAGGGAAAAGGCTGGCAATGTAATGTAGTCTCCTATCATACTATATATACAATAGACACACATCCACATAACCCAGTGCTGTGTACAATGCATGTAGATATGGACAACATGCAGTGTACAAAACCTGGCCATGGGGAGTCCAGCTATGAGCAAGCCATTGCAATGAAAAATCTGTTAGCAGCTCTCATGAGCTGAAGATTGTCTTGAGGCTTTTTATGCAGGTAAAAAGTGGTGTCTGGTCTTCCTTTGGGGAGGACTATGAAAAGGCATTCCTGATAAAAAGAGGGAAAACTGTTTTGGGTGGCGTCCATGTGGCCTGTAATGATCTCACAGGCCTGTGTGAATGCAAACCTGATGTTAGGGACTGAATTCCTGTCTTTGCCCTTGGAAAACATCCTTAGAAACTAGTACATGTTACACTTACACCCACTTACACTATTTGCAGTGGGATGCAAAGTGCCCTTAGTGACAAGAAAATGCAGACAGTGGAAATGTTGTGGTTTGTTAGGCTTCTGAACTTGCTGGTTTGCAATGTTTGTTCCCCTCCTCCCTTCTTTATGCCTCTGTGCTGTGAAGGGTCTTCCTGCACAGCAAGAAAATACCATGTTTTAATTTTTGCTCTGCATTTAGATTTCCCAGCGTGGCTAGTTCCAGGAATGGACACAGTAGAACAGCTGTCACCTGGGAGCTAATTTATTTCTGTGTAGCATGCAAATTATCTTTTAAATAATTAGAGACTGCACCTAGGCAATGAATTTCCTCACTGATTTGCGTTTGCTATACAGGCTGGAAGTTAACCCCATGGTACCAGATTTCCTGACCACAGCATTATGGTGTCACTTCCAAATTAGCATGAACAACCAAGCCCTCAAGACACAGCTGGCTGCATGGAGGAACCCCTTCCAGTTGTGTATGTGAAACCACAACTAGTAGCAGTAATGAGATAAAGACCTCATTGCCCTCTACCTGAAAAGAGGTTGGAATGAGGTGGGGGTTGGTCTCTTCTCCCTAGTATCAGCTGATAGGATGAGAGGAAATGGCCTGAAATTAGCCAAAGCAGAGTTTGAACTGAATCTAGCCAGGGGGGTTAAAGGGAACACTAAGAATTTCTATAGGTATATTAATGGCAAGAAGAAGACTAGGGAAGGTGTGGGCCCCCTCAGAAAGGAAAGTGGTGAATTAGTCACTAGTGATGTGGAAAAGGCTGAGGTACTCAATCACTTCTTTACCTCAGTCTTCACTGCAAGGGCCTCCAGCCACACTCCTGGTGTCATGGCAGACGATGCCAGGGACGGGGAGGAAGAACTGCCCATCATAAGTGAAGCTCAGGTTCGTGATCACCTGAAGAACCTGAAAGTCTTCAAGTCCATGGGACCCGACGGGATACACCCACGGGTGCTGAGAGAACTGGCAGATGAGGTTGCCAAGCCCCTCTCTATTATATTCCAGAAGTCATGGCAGAGTGGGGAAGTCCCCACAGACTGGAAAAGGGGAAACATTACTCCCATTTTCAAAAAGGGCAAGAAGGAGGAACCGGGGAACTACAGGCCTGTCAGTCTCACCTCTGTGCCCGGAAAGATCATGGAGCAGATCCTCCTGGAGGCACTAATGACTCAGAAGAATAGTGAAGAGGTGATTGGGAATAGTCAGCATGGCTTTGCCAAGGGCAAATCCTGCCTGACAAACCTGGTGGCCTTCTATGATCAGGTGACAGCATTAATAGATGAGGGGCGAGCAACTGATGTCGTTTACCTGGACTTGAGCAAAGCCTTCGACACTGTCCCGCACCACCTCCTGGTCTCCAAGCTGGCGACACATGGGTTTGATGGATGGACCACTAGATGGATAAAGAATTGGCTTGATGGCCGCACCCAAAGAGTGGCTGTCAATGGGTCCATGTCCCAGTGGAGGCCAGTGACAAGCGGAGTCCCTCAGGGATCAGTCCTGGGACCTGTCTTGTTCAACATCTTTGTGGGTGCCATGGACAGTGGCATCGAGTGCACCCTCAGCAAGTTTGCTGATGACACCAAGCTGTGTGGTGCAGTGGACACCCTGGAGGGAAGGGATGCCATCCAGAGGGACCTGGACAGGCTGGAGAGGTGGGCACAAGCCAACCTCATGAGCTTCAACAAGACCAAGTGCAGGGTCCTGCATCTGGGTCGAGGCAATCCCAGGCACAAATACAGGCTGGGCAGTGACTGGCTGGAGAGCAGCCCTGAGGAGAGAGACTTGGGGGTGCTGGTGGACGAGAAGCTCAACATGAGCTCTCAATGTGCGCTTGCAGCCCGGAAAGCCAATCAGATCCTGGGCTGCATCAGGAGAAGTGTGACCAGCAGGTCAAGGGAGGTGCTTCTCCCCCTCTACTCAGCTCTGGTGAGACCCCACCTGGAGTACTGCGTCCAGTTCTGGAGCCCATATTACAGGAGGGATGTGGACGTGATGGAACGTGTCCAGAGAAGGGCCACGAGGATGATCAGAGGGCTGGAGCACCTCTCCTATGAGGACAGACTGAAGGAGTTGGGGCTGTTCAGTCTGGAGAAGAGAAGGCTCCGAGGTGACCTCATTGTGGCTTTCCAGTATCTGAAGGGGGCCTACAGGAAGGCTGGGGAGGGACTTCTCAGGATCTCAGGTAGTGATAGGACTAGGGGGAATGGAATGAAGCTGGAAATGGGGAGATTCAGGCTAGATGTGAGGAAGAAGTTCTTTACCATGAGAGTGGTGAAGCCCTGGAATGGGTTGTCCAGGGAGGTGGTTGAGGCCCAGTCCCTGGAGGTGTTTAAGCCCAGGCTGGACGAGGCTCTGGCCAGCCTGATCTAGTGTAGGGTGTCCCTGCCCATGGCAGGGGGGTTGGAACTAGATGATCCTTGTGGTCCCTTCCAACCCTGACTGATTCTATGATTCTATGATTCTATGAAATTGTGCCAGGAGAGGTTTAAGCTGGAGATTAGGAAAACTTTCTTTCCTGAAAGAGTGTCAGGCATTGGTACAGGCTGCCCAGGGAGCTGGTGGAGTCACCATCCCTGGAGGTGCTCAAGAAACATGTGGCCATGGCACTTTGGGGCAGGGCTTAATGGCCATGGTGGTGTTAGGTCAGCAGTTGGACTGGATGATGATCTTGGAGGTCTTTTCCAACTGAAACAACTCTACAATTCTGCGACTCTAAAGATTATGTCCTTTTGCTGGCAGAAGAGTTCCTAGTATGAGTCCAACATCATTAAATGCTATGGAACTTGGCCCACAAGCAAATGAGAGACTGAAATCCCTTCTCCCTTCCCCTACAGTCCATGTCCTCAGTAGAACAGGGTTGGGGGCATGCATCTCCCAAACCCCAGAGCAGGTCAGAGGCTGATGTCCCAGCCTAGTCCTGTCCCAGAGAAGGAAGCTCCCCCAGCCCCTGGATCTGCAGGACCAACAATCCAATTCCTCCTGTCACACTAGCACTGATTATCAAGACTGCTACCCTTTGTGCAGCCTTGTTAGGGCCTGATTCTCCTGGGTGTTAGGTACTCCAGCGTAATTCAAGAGTAGCTCTGAGTGGGCTTGGTTTGTTACTTAGCTAAACACAATGTTTTCATTCCTACCAATGCAAACAACAGCTGAGGGAAGAGGCTGCTAGGCCAGAAGATGACCACATCCAGTCAGACAGCTGTCTCTTCTGACTGCACCACAGTGGGATGAGCTTCATCCTTCTGACTGTTTTATGTGATGCCAAGGTCTAGTGGGGAAGTTGTCAGGGCCTTGAACAGGCAATATTTACTGGCGGAGGAAAATCTCATCCTGACTTGTCACAGAATTGTCAGGGTTGGAAGGGACCCCAAGGATCATCTAGTTCCAACCCCCTGCCATGGGCAGGGACACCCTCCACTAGATCAGGTTGCCCAGAGCCACATCCAGCCTGTCACTGTGCTGTAAGAAAAAGGCACTTTTGTCATCAATGATGATCACCTTTCTACCTCACCTGGACCTTTGGCTATTAAATTCCTGAGCAGAAGAGGTCTTACCCTGCAGGTGTCCCATGCCAGGGCAGGCAACACCATAGGAACCAAAGACACTGTGTTCTAAAAAGCTGAGGATTGTGTATACAGACCCTTAATGTCACTTGGAAATGTAAGAGCATTACTCCCTAGATGTGGAGTCTGCTTCAGGAAGGAGCTTCTGCTGTTCCTGTTCATTTCCATAAGGCTGCATCTCAGAAAGGCTCAGCTGAAAGTTGAGCACCCAAGAGTGCTCAACAGGGAAGACTCCTCTTGAAGAAAAGAGAAAGCAAATTCCAGTAGGGTTCATATGAAGTGTCCCACATCACAAAGCCTTTCCCTCCCCTTGGATGTCTCTGGTGCTCACATGAAAGCCTTCACATTCTTTCCATTGCTGTAGCAGCAGGTAAGAGAGAATGGAGCTCCGAAATAGTCTTTCTTTTCTTTCTACACTTAGAGATTTGCTACTGGCCGTCAGTGCTCTGCACTGCTTCATGAAGGAGGAATGCAGCCAGACAGTTCTACCTTTTTGTATTCTCCTGAGATGAAGGCATCCATAAGGCAGTTGCCAAGTTATGGAACGTGTTCACAGAGCAGTGGAATCTCCCTCTGCTGCATCCTAAGTACAAAATGGATAATTAGAGGGGTCTCCTGATACTTGGCAACCAAATGGATGCTCACTGGCATCATGCCTTTAATATGAGATAGAAGTGCTACATGTAGGCTTCACTTGGCATTAATAAAACCCAAATCTACCAACACAATGCATAAAAGTCTGGCCCACTAGATTAAAAAATACTTAACTAACTTATTTATTAAATTAAATGTGGTGGGTTTTTTTCACCTGGGATGTTGTAATACTCTGTTAATGGACTTGTGTTCAGCCGTGACCTACGGAAGGTGCTGATTGCATGGCATTAACATGGCAGTAGTTCTGATGACGAGGCAAGGGAGCGTGACTGCTACGTGACGGTGAGAGCAGCAGAAGCAGCATCACTGGAGGATGCTCAGGCACAGATTTGGGCTGACAGTGATGAAGATCATCATGGGATACCCCTCAGGATAACACCTTTATGCCAATCAGTTTCTAAAAGGCACCCTCTGAAATGTGGTGTGGCTCAGCCATTCCTTTCTCCTCTTTCTTCTTGTACCTATTCACCAAGGATTTTCTCTGTGTAGAGCCGTAGTAAGGTGCTGTGTGTTAAGCATTTCTGATACTTACCAATCTGTAAAGTGTGCTGCTAGACTAACAGATGGTGTAGCAATCAAAGTGTTCTGAGTAATGTAACACAGAGTCCTAAGTGCTCTATTTATGTTGTGTCTATATTTAGTCCTTACCCAAAATGTGCTTTTACTCATCTGTACTTCCCACAGGAGCCACCTTGGTGCCTGCAGGCTGGACATTAAGCTATCCATCTGTAGGCTTTCCAGCCAGGAGCTGAGGGGTGTTCTAGGGTCACTCCTGAGAAGGAGTTTGAGAAGGCAGCATTTTGAAGGATGATTAGCAGAGCTACCTTACAGGCATGCTCATCCAAGCTAAGCTGCAGAAGACTGTTGCTGTTCAAGCTGTGGCAAGGCATACAATAACTCTTCATTTGGCAAGTAGGAGTTAGAAGGGTGGGCTGTGACCCTGGCAGTACCTGTGCCCAGGACAAAGAGTACAGTGGATTTTGCTGAAATGCACTGACAAAGGCTTTCTTTCCTCAGTAGCAGACAGGTAGGATTCAGTGCTCACATAGGGAGGGAATGAGCAACTTCGCATAGATCTGTAGTGCTCCAGCCCAGATACCTGTTAGAAGATCTGCCTGCGGCCCAGCTGTGATGGCTGCTGCTGTCCAAGGGACTAAGCATGCTCCACACCAAGCAGCACACCTTCAACAGCAGCAGGTACTGATATGCCATGGACACAACCAACAAAAAATCATGAAGAGAATCAAACTCCTTTTCACCAAGATCCTCTGAAAAATTCCACCCAGAAACTGTAACAATGAAGGCTGTCACTGGATGTGTCCTTAGCTCTTTTCTTCAAACCCAGCCATCGAGAGCAGTCTGGAGGAGACAAATGTGGGGGTGTCAGTTGATGAAATACTCAACATGAGCCAGCAGTGGTTGCTGGCAGCCCAGAAAGCAGCTGTGTGCTGAGCTGCATCAAGTGTGACCAGCAGAGTGAAGGGGGAATTCTGCCCCTCTGATCTGCTCTCATGAAACCCCACCTGGAGTACTGCATCCAGTTCTAGTGCCCCCATCAAAAGAGGAGCATGGAACCACTGGAGTAGGTCCAGAGGAGGCCACAAAGATGACCAGAGAGCTGGAGAACCTCCCCTGTGGGGACAGGCTGAGAGAGTTAGGGCTGTTCAGCCTGGACAAGGCTCCAGGGAGAGGAGACCTTCTAGGTCCTGAAGGGGGCCTACATGAAAGCTGGCAAGGGATTTTTGAAGAGGGCTTGTAGTGATAGGACAGGAGGGAATGGACTGAAGCTTGAGGAGTGCAGATTTAGACTGGAGATTACAAGGAAACTCCTTCCAGTGACGGTGGTGAGACACTGAACAGGTTGCCCAGGGAGGTGGTGGAAACTTCATCCCTGGAGGTTTTTAAGGCCAGTCTGGATGTGGCTGTGAGCAACCTGCTGTAGTGTGAGGTGTCCCTGCCCATGGCAGTGGGATTGGAGCTGGATGATCCTTGAGGTCCCTTCCAACCCTAACAATTCTATGACTAACAGAAGAAGAAATGTGCCACCTTGACAGGAAAAGAGAGGTTGCTTTGGGGACAACATAGGGATGTTTGTAAGACTCAGTTAACAAAGATTTGGTGACATCAGTAAAAGATAACAGAGTACTTACAAACTGTGTAGCTGGACCAGGAAAAGGGTGCCCAGGGAGCTTGTGGGATGCCCATTCCTGGAGGTGTTCAAGGCCAGGTTGGATGAGGCCTTGAGCAGCCTTTTCTAGTGGGAGGTGTCCCTGCCCATGGCAGGGAGGCTGGAAGTAGATGATCTCTAAAGTCCCTTCCATCCCAAACCATTCTATGATTGATACTAACACTACAGTTTTTCAGCTGTAGAAACTATATGTGTAAAAATCTTTTGAGCTCCACAGCCAACATTTACTTATCTTAGAGTGACCATTCAGAGCCCTTCTACCCAAGTTCAATTAGGTAGAAGTTCACATCACAGTACTGGTTGCACTAGCAAGTGATGTGTTAAGCAGTGTCATTTAATGAGACTTTAAGCAGAAGCACCACACTGGACTGTTTCTTGATGCAACTCTAATAAATCACAGAATTGTTTTGGTTAGAGAAGACCTCTAAGATCAGAGAGTCCAACCATCAGCCTAACACCACCATGGTGGAAAGAAGGGCAGGAAAAGAGGAAAGAAGTTAAAAGAAGGACACTTGATGTTTTCAGTATTATTTTTAAAGGACTAGATGAAGTTACAAGTTTATTACTTAGAGCCTGAATAATCAGAGACTACTGAATATGAAATGCATGCTACATAGGACAGCTGTTTTTAACCCAGACTTCCAGCAATGAAGAGTGATTGTTTGTTAAGAGAACTACTTGAAGGCGCTGTTCTCTGGAATTTGCTGGGTCTCACACCATTAGCACACCCTGAGTACATTTAAGGGATTCCACCTTAGGCTTTTGTTCATCATGCAGATAGTGAGACTTATTTTCTGCAGGGATGAAAAAGGCCAGAAAAGATATGTGGCAGCTAGTGAGCATGGCTGAGAGGGACTAATGCTACTCAGCACACTTTACAGCCTAATTAGAGGAAAAATTTCATGCTCTTTATGAACAGAAAGACAGGATCAGGAGAGAGGAGCACATGAAGGGATATCAAAGCACTAACAGCTTTCTTGTTACCAGACTTAAATGCTAACCCCAGGGTGCCCTGGTTAAAGCTGTACTTACACAGCAAATCAATATAAAAGGTAGAGGCCTTTAGGTGGCATTAGATTTCTATATATTAATGTGGTTTTTCAGGGGCAGGCAGCTTATTAATGAAGAGCTGCGTTAGAAGAAACCCCACGTCCAGATTAGTAAGTAAAGGCCACGCAGCTGAATCTTCCCACATCCATTTGCAGACAAACCTTGGTGATTTGTATTAATAATTATGCAAAAGCATTATGAATGGTTGAACTCTGAATTTCTAACCAAGGAACTGCAGAGAAGCCATCCTATCACTGCACACAGCTTGTTTGTTTCATTTCCTTCTAATTGTTTTTCATGCTGACATCACATGCGAACTAGCTCCACGTGAAAGCATGCAATAAAGCTTGTTTTGGGGCTCAGTCATACTTTTCTCAACCAAAGGGCAGACAGCAATGTTTTTCTATCTGTTTTAAAAAGCAGTTCAGTCAGAATCAGCCACACAATAACTGCTACTATCTAGTAAAGCAGATAGCAGGCTGAGGGGATCTCATTAATGCTTGCAAGTACCTAAGGGCTGGGTGTCAGGAGGATGGGGCTAGACTCTTCTCAGTGGTGCCCAGTGACAGGACAAGGAGTAATGGGTATAAACTTGAACATCAGAAGTTCCATCTACACATGAGGAGGAACTTCTGTAAGGGTGACAGAGCACTGGAGCAGGCTGCCCAGAGAGGTGGTGGAGTCTCCTTCTCTGGAGACATCCCAAACCTACCTGGATGTGTTCCTGTGTGACCTTCCCCAAGTGACCCTACCTTGGCAGGGGGGTAGGACTGGATGATCTCCAGAGGTCACTTCCAACCCTACTATCATGTGTGGAATCACCATTATTGGAGGCATTTAGGAGGAGACTTGATGGGGTGCTTGGTGCCATGGTTTAGTTGATTAGATGGTGTTGGATGATGGGTTGGATGTGATGATCTTGAAGGTCTCTTCCAACCTGGTCTATTCTATTCTATTCTATTCTATTCTATTCTATTCTATTCTATTCTATTCTATTCTATTCTATTCTATTCTATTCTATTCTATTCTAAACTTTACCAAATCCCAGTGCTAAATAATGGAGGACATCTCCTGAGGATACCTAGAGTAGGGAAGGATGGGAGTGAGTGAAGTGAGATCTGCTTTCTGCTGGTAACAGCACTTTAATGTAATATTTCCAGGACACTGAAAATGCAGAGAACAGAAATGGCTTATCAGTCATGATGGATAACCAGCAGTTGCACACTGAAGATGCTGGCAGGCAGTACATTGTGTAACTATGGCCTACACCCCCCTGGTGGCAGCTGGTCTCAGGAGCAGCCCCAGTGAGGCTTGGGATTGGGCCCAGAGGGATCAGTCCTTGAGTTCTGGACTCAGTGGCCTTTTTTCCTGAGAGCTGGAGGATGAGCTGCTATTGCTACAGAAAAGAAAAAAAAAAGGGGGCTTGCAAACTACAGGTTGGAAATTGATTGTCTTCCAAAGACAAGACACCATGGGTTTGGTCATAGCTCTCTTGAAAGTGGTTAAAAAAAGAAAAGGAAAAAAAGCAGAGGCTTCCTTTCTGTGATTTACTGATACAAAAGTACAGAAGAAATGTCAGCTTGTACATTAGTGAACACTGCCATGATTTTGTAAACCTGCCCAACAAAGTCAATTGCAGATTCATTGCCCATAGGACTACTGATGTCACTAATTACTGGGTCAGAGCAGTAACAGAGAGTCCCAGGTTAATGATTTTCCCAGGAGTCACTGAAATGCATGGACAAACAGAGCTTCAGTGAGCAGAGTAAGGAGTTAAACAGCTTTCTGGCTGCAACCATGCTGTTGGCTCAACATTTGCTTGGTCATTCAGCAGTTGTAAGTGGATTTGAAGGAACTGCAAGCCATGGAACATTTTACATTCTTTGTGATTAAGAACAGTGCTTTCAGGTGGTGCTTTCTGGGGTTTTACCCAAATTAGTCTTGCTCTTTGGCAAGCTGTCTTTCAAAGTTATTGGTCAGATGATATTTAGCAGGAAATGCTCAATGTATGTTTGTGGGCTTTAATAACCTACATTGTCTTTAACTTTACACTTTGTGATGCCTGGTCCAGCTACACAAGCTGTGTCTGTAAATACTCTATCATCTTTTACTGGTGTCACCAAATCTTTGTTAACTGAGTCTTACAAACATCCCTATGTTGTCCCCAGAACAGCTTCTCTTTTCCCGCCAAGGTGGCACATTTCTTCTTCTGTTAGTCATAGAATTGTTAGGGTTGGAAGGGACCTCAAGGATCATCCAGTTCCAATCCTGGAACCTGGCAGGGACACCTGACATTAGATCAGGTTGCTCTCGGCCACATCCAGCCTGGCCTTCAAAACCTCCAGGGATGAGGCTTCCACCACCTCCCTGGGCACCCTGTTCCAGTGTCTCACCACCCTCCTGGAGAAGAACTTCTTCCTAACATCCAATTTGAATCTAACCATTTCTAGTTTTGTTCCATTCCCCCTAGTCCTATCACCCCCTGACACCCTAAAAAGTCCTTCCCCAGCTTTCTTGTAGTCCCCTTCAGATACTGAAAGGCCACAATAAGCCCTCCTTGGAACCTTCTCTTCTCCAGACTGAACAGCCCCAACTCTCTCAGTCTTTCTCCACAGGAGAGGAACTCCAGCCCTCTGATCATCCTCATGGCCCTTCTCTGAACATTTTCTAGCATGTCCAGATCCTTCCTGTAATAGGGGCTCCAGAACAGGACACAGTGCTCCAGGTGTGGTCTCACCAGAGTGGAGTAGAGGGGGAGAATCACCTCCCTCAACCTGCTGGCTACACTTCTCCTCATGCAGCCTAGGATACAGTTGGCTTTCTAGGCTGCAAGTGCACACTGACAGCTCATATCGACTTGAGTTCTTCCACCTGTGTTGGAGGAAAGACTTCAGCTAATCTGCAGACTGTTGCATTGCATCCCCACCCACTGTGGTACTTTACCTGCTCCAAGGAAGTGGAATTCCCTGCCCTCCATAGGCACTCCTGACATAATTGTATCATACTTGAGCCCTTGTCATCTGACCAGCTGCTTCCATTTCATCTGGGTTTGTCCTTCTGTTTGGGTTCATTGTGCTTGTAACAGCAGCAGGTGCTTAGTGAATAGAGAGTGGCAATACGGAGGACTCAGGTATGCTGCAGGAACAAAGCACTGCTGCTTGGGAAGCTTTCTCCATCATGTGCCAAAAGCACCAAGGGGAAACTCAGCTTCCATCAACTGCCAATGTTATTCCAGTTTAAAGAATCCCACCTTTTAATATTCTGAGGTCTAAGTATTTGAGAACTGATTTTTTCCCCTGATGTAGTTGACACAGCCTGGAGTGTGGCCTTTCTTCTTTAGAAAGGGAAATCTGAAGCAGGAATATGCCTTGCTTCATTTTCTGGAAGGGAATCCCAGCTTGCAGAAGTTTGGAAAGCTGCAGTGGTGTGATGGAATGGCTCTGTGTATTACAGTTATGCCAGGCTTGGGAATGATGAAAGATGAGGTCTGCCAGAGCAGATAAGATCACTCCACAAGGCTGGTGTTCACCTTTCCACCATTACTTTCTTGTCATGAGACTTAAAATCATTTACATAAACTTCAGTTTTATTTTTACTTTTTTTAACTCTCTGCCTCGCTTTTTGTTTTGTTGCTGTACAAACCTTGTGTTATTTTGGGAGGGTTTTGACTCCATTTTGAAGATTTCCCAGCTTTAACCCCTTGCTGTGGGTGACACATCTCGTGCCCTTAGACCCGATTGAGATGGCAGAAACACTGCCAGGGGTCAGCGTTGGGTCCTCCCTGCCAAGACACACCGCAGATGTTGGGCAGCATCAGAATTAACTCCCGCAGAGGCAGAGGCCTTTTGTCCATGTCATTGCAAATGAAATGGAGAATAAATACAGGCAGCTCTGGGATGGAAAGCCAGGAGCATGCCTACTCCATTTGTGCTGGCTAGCAGTGGCCAACTTTGTCTGTTTTAGCTAACACACTGTCTCCTAAAAAGGGAAAGATTCCGTGTCCTTTGTACAGGACACCACTAAATATTTTCCTCCTTCTTCCCTTTCATCTGATGTGGGCTACACATCACAAATGAGGCAGAACAGACTTTAAATATTGTTTGTCAATGAAAGGCGAGACCAGCTCCCTAGCAACAAAAAGGATGTCACTTATTGTCTTCCAGGGGAGACCATTTCATCCCATCTCGTTACAAATGCCTTCCCATGATAGCTTCTGTCGATATAAAGGTCTGCCAGCAGGGGATCCCCATTAGGAAGTGACCAAGTTTGAAAACCCGTTATGCTCCTGGCAAACATTGTCATCTTGTACATATTTAGCCTGATCACTCTGGCAGGTTATGAAAGACTAAATGGTGCAAACACATGTGGCAGATGCCGTTCTCATGATAGTTGAGGAGCCTTTGAGCCTCTGTTGGTAGCATGCCAGCTTCATCTTGTATACTGAAGAGCATTATACTTTCAAGCCTTCCACAGCTTGCCCTGAGGGACTGCTGCTGAAGTGGTAATAAAATTCAGAATGAGCCTCAGAAAGTCAACTTGTTGGTTTGGCTTCAGATGGGCTTTTTCATTATTAAACTTCCCTTTAGCAGCCATATGTAGATCTGCTCTCTCAAAAACACCATGTGCTCCTTTAGAAAGGTGATTCTAACAGAAAAGAGATAAAAACACAGGGAGAGCAAAGAGAGGGTATTGTTTCTGTGGAGCCTATCTATAAATTGCTTTTGGTGGCTTGCATGTCTTCAGGTAAAGGCAAGTAAAAGGAATCTGGGAGTAAATGGTGTTTACTGGTAGCATCTCTTGGCAGCCTGTCTAGATAATACAGACTAGGTATTCTCCATCCACCCCACCCCCCAAAAAAGGTATTTTATTTGCATTAAATATTGCACACTCAGTGACACATTACAGGTTTTGAGCTCCAAATCTGTGCCTGTTGACAGGACCAGTTAAAAACGAATTTAGGGACTGAGTTGATAACAGCAGCAGTGAGAAGTAACATCCCTGAGGCACTTGATAAACATCATTTAATGCAAGATCTCAGGGAGGCAGGTGAACAACTTAACCAAAGTAAAGCTGCTGGAAGTTGTGCCTCAATCAAGAGATGAAATCACCTTTATCAGGATAGAATTAAAACAAAGATGTCAGCTTGAAAACAAAACATTTGGCCTGTGGAGCATGGCTTTTAGCAGGGCATATCAGTAAAAATAATCCTTAATTACCTTAATGTCATCCTGTGGAACACTCCCCTTGTCCTTGCTTTGCTAATATCCCCACTGAGTTAAAGGTTTGTGTTGGATGGGGTTTTCTGCTGAAACTGAAAGGTTTTTAAATATTTGGGGAATATCCTGTTCTTCTCTAGCTCTCTGCATACATTGTAGGTATTTAATGTCTTAAGCAAAGATACTTAAAGCTGAGCTGCTCTAACATTTTGTATCCAAATGAATAGCTAGTGTCAGTTGTGGTGGCTCTGGGGTTGGCAGCACTTCCCATAGCATGGACAGGGTACCTGTGGCAGTGTCAGTCAACATTTTTGCTGTGAAAGCATCTATCGGAGAGAGAGCCCTGCTGTGGTGGACACTATGCAGATCTATGAAAGGCACCCCTGGCCAGCCTGCAGTACAAAGAGAAGCAAGATACAACATGAGAGACACAGACCTGCTGGAGTGGGTCCACAGGAGGCCACAAAGATGATCACAGGGCTGGAGAACCTCTCCTATGAAGGCAAGCTGAGAGAGTTAGAATCATAGAATCATAGAATCAGTCAGGGTTGGAAGGGACCACAAGGATCGTCTAGTTCCAACCCCCTGCCATGGGCAGGGACACCCTACACTAGATCACGCTGGTCAGAGCCTCGTCCAGCCTGGTCTTAAACACCTCCAGGGACTGGGCCTCAACCACCTCCCTGGACAACCCATTCCAGGGCTTCACCACTCTCATGGTAAAGAACTTCTTCCTCACATCTAGCCTGAATCTCCCCATTTCCAGCTTCATTCCATTCCCCCTAGTCCTATCACTACCTGAGATCCTGTTTGGACTGTTCAGCCTGGGAAAGGCTCTGGGGAGACCTCACAACCACATTTCAGTACCTGAAGGGGACCTACAGGAAGGGTGAGGAAGGACTGTTTAGTGATAGGACAAGGGGCAATGATTTGAAACTGGAGCAGGGGAGATTTAGGTTGGACATCAGGAAGAAGTTCTTTACAATGAGAGTGGTGAAATACTTGAACAGGTTGCCCAGGGATGCAGCTGAGGCCCCATCCCTGGAGACATTCAGGATCAGACTTGACATGTCCTGGGCAGTCTGATCTAGTTGGAGGTGTGTGATGAGTTGAAAATTCCACTCCCCAACATCAAATTTGCCAGACCAGCTCAGTTGGAAGCAAATGAAAGCTGTATTTACAAGCAAAACTACAATCTCCAATAAATGCATGACTCTCTACAAAATATACAGTATTTACAATATTTACAGGTATTTACAATTAATGAACAGCACAAGGACCCCCCTGGTCAAAGACCAGGGGAAGCTAATAGCTTCTCCCTCTCTGCTCCCCCTTTCCCCCGTGTCCAGAGAAGGGCAACAAGGCTGGTGAGAGGCCTTGAGCACAAGCCCTATGAGGAGAGGCTGAGGGAGCTGGGGCTGTTTAGCCTGGAGAAGAGGAGGCTCAGGGGCGACCTCATTGCTCTCTACAACTACCTGAAGGGTGGTCGTAGCCAGGAAGGGGTTGGCCTCTTCTCCCTAGCAACCAGCACCAGAACAAGGGGACACAGTCTCAAGCTGCACCAGGGGAAGTTTAGGCTGGAGGTGAGGAGAAAGTTCTTCACCGAGAGAGTGATTCGTCATTGGAATGTGCTGCCCGGGGAGGTGGTTGAGTCTCCGTCCCTGGAGGCGTTCAGGAGGGGACTGGATGTGGCACTTGGTGCCATGGTCTAGTTGTGAGGTTATGGTTACAGGTTGGACTCGATGATCTTCAAGGTCTCTTCCAACCTTGGTAATTCTATTCTATTCTATTCTATTCTATTCTATTCTATTCTATTCTATTCTATTCTATTCTATTCTATTCTATTCTATTCTATTCTATTCTATAAAAGGGACAAGAGACAGAGCAGAGAAGTTGCGGTGGGTTCATAGCAGTCACAGCAAAAGCAGTGCAGCCAAGGCCAGGAAAGCCAGTTAGTGTGCCCCAGCCCGAAGAAGCGAGGAGTTGTTGACATTAGTAGCTGAACTCTGTTACCTTTCCAATGGGATTCTTTAGAACTATCATCATTTTCCTTTTTACACCCAATAGTGATTTATTTACATTTCACTACTTTCTGTTCAAGATCCGTGAAAAATTTCTAAGGGCATAGCCTAAAACTACCACAAGGTGTCTGCTGATTACGGGGAGTTTGGACAAGATGACCTTTGAGAGTCCCTTCCAACCCAGTGCAATCTGTGAAGCTGTGAGATGAATGGACACAGAGATGATGGGATGAACGTGTAAAAGCTTGGCCAAGTCCTGTCAGGTCCACAGTAGTTTTAATTGTGCCGAGCATCAGGGCATCAGTGAGAGCTGGGGACCCACTGAGAGTGGGAGGAGGAAATCCTGCCATTTGACAGGAATGAAAATACAACCTTGTGCAAAAAGGAACCTGCGCAGCAGTTTGCTGGGGGCAGATCTGCCAGAATTATTAAACCATTGTGGCACCTTCTAAGCTGCTCTCTCCAGATGTTCATTCAAAGACTACACAGCTGATTCCTGACAGCAGTGCCAAGCATGCTGCTACCATGTGTCGGGCGCAGCCACACACATGCACCCATCTTCAAACTTCCTGGGTGACCCTGCTGACATTTGTTCAACCCTTGCTGGGAGGAACGTGCTGCACCTCCTGACTCCAGTTAGCGTTAACAAGAATTACACACGGGGAGGGGGCATGTCACTGGAGCTGTAGAAATTATTTTTCCTCATAGAGGAAAGAGAAATCAATCACAGCTCTGTAATCCAGCTGCCTCCAGTTCCATTTACAACCTGGAGGTTCTGCATCAAGTTTTGTCTTCTCCATCCTTTTACCACTTTTTCCCCCCACAGAATGCTGTCACGAAACACCGTTGCTGAAAGAAGTTAGCAGAGCTAACCCTCCCAGAAAGGGGTTGAATGTGGCTGCAGCGAGCTGGTGCAAAGAACATATTGCAACACCACGGTGGCCTGTTTTTCTGGCCTGTATTAATCCAGAAACCTTAATGATGAACAACATTTGTGTCATTGTCTACACAAATTTAATTTGTTTATGCAGCGGTTCAGTTAATCCTGCAATCTGCTTTCCTCAAATGAGGACAGATAATGGAGACACCGTTCTTTACAGGTCTTCAGGCTTTTAAATTCTGATAAAATCAGGATTCTTCACTGGGTCTTGCCACAGCTCTGAATTAAGCCACTTTAAATGTAATTACTGAAGCTGGCTGTACATCAGGAACATCCATTAAAAGAATTGATTGACCATGCTGTTACAGGAGGCATTTTATGAACAAACGATCACGATGGGTCCAGAACTGTAATTTATAAAGGCAAAAAAGCAGGTAAATACTTTATTAGTGGTTAATGAGAGGTTCACAGGATAACTAAATTTCTTCTGTTTTAACCAGCTACTTCAGGGAACCTTGGTCCATGGCCATCTATCACGATCGGTTTATTGATCTCAAGAAGGAACTGCGCCAAATCCTGGGGTCAGAACAGGTAAGAGAAATGACTGGCAACTGCATTTTATTATTTAGGCAATTTGTTAGTGTTGCTCACTTGGGTTTCTTCTCCCATCTTTCTCCTGAAGCCTTACCTTTCTGTTTAGCTATTTCCTCTGGGAAACCTGAGCAGATCCTAGTCCTCACAGGGGAGTTCACCACAGACAGCACATTGTTCGGCTGTGTGACTTGGGCACGTTTTCATATTCGCCAGTAGAACTTTACCTTGTTTTCCTTCACAGTCTTTTTGCTTTACACGTGCAGTTTAGCACATCTGTCTAAGCAGAATCTGGAGGCTTATTTGTTCAGTTATCCCCCTTTTCAATTAATGTTTCCTAACACAAATACACTACTGGCCATCCTAAACCCATCTCACCTGTGCCCAGGAAAAGGACATTTTTTTCAACATCTACCCACAGGGAACAGCTTTTGTAGCTGGAAGAGTGAAAGCCGCTGCCTTTTTTCAGTCATTAATAGATTTCCTGACTAAGGATGAAATTGTTTGCTAGCGCTATTTACAGCCGTGGCCTCAGTACAGTAGATGGAGGCATGAAGTCTCAGCAGCCCTTTACTTTGCCTCCAAATCCCACTGCAGCCCGGGAACTGTTAACTGCAGCAGGCTTTTTAACAACCCCAAGAACCGCCTCCCCCACCCCTGATGAATTTCTGACTGATGTCAAACATAATTTGCAGTCAGGGTCTTGATACTTGCAGTCCGCTACTCGGGACAGATTCAGCCTCTCTCTCCTCACGCTGCTTTTGTTCAGCTCAGTGGCATCCCGTGCCACAGCCGTAATTTAAAGTGTGTGCTCACTGAGCTGTCAGCTGAGAGCAAACAAACGAAATCAAGGGGAAATGAAGGCAGGGTGACAAAAGGAAGGGACACTGCATAGGCTGTAGCCCACCTGTTTTGGTGGCCCAGGCTGGCTGGCGTGCTGCCGTGTGTCACGGCTGTAGCCACCCACACGCTGGACGCAGCCTCCTCCCAGAAGGGCCAGGTGCAATTTTCTTTCTATTGTCACGATACAGAAAGTGCCTCAGTGCAGGTTTATTTGAGATTCTCTTGGAAGACAGCTATGAAAGAGCACAAAATGAAATCCTGTGCTGAATGGGAGGCCTGATGAGAAGTGTTTTTCTTGCCATCATTCAAGCACATTTCATGTGCTGTAAGTGGGAACAACTTTAGAGAAAAGGGGAATTGGTGTCCTACAAATGAAAAGACTCACTTGCCTTACCCTTGTCTTGTTGCAGTCATCCTGCCACACAAAAAACAGTCTCACTGAGGGGACTGAAAGCACCTCTGTGAGTCAAAACTGCTTACATGAACACAGCTGACTGTATCTGCAGCTGAACACAAATCTGGCTTTACCTTTTTTGTCTTATTACATGAAGTATCTTCGGGGTGATTTTAACCATATTTACTAAATGTCACATTTTTGTCTTGTCCTTGAGTGTCCTTCTAGGCCAGCAGGTAGATACCATATATCTTAAATGCTTCAGGACTGGGTGTATTTTTTCCATGGAGCAACAGATCTACTGCACTTGGCTCAGGACTGGATGTTTTTTCACTATGGAGCAACAGATTACTGCTTTTGCCTCCTGTTGCTCGTGCTCCAGCTCTCTTTAGCATGAGGAGAAGCTAGTAAGGACATGTCAAAAGGAGGGGCAAAGACACCTTTGAAAGGCATGTTTAAGAACAGTGAGTGTAAATACACAGAAGTCAGATGTGACACTTTCCACAGAAACTGGAGATGGGTCTCATGCTTTTAGGGATAATATTTATGGAAATGTTCACCAGCAGTAAGGAAATACACATGGAAAAGCCAGTTATAGCTGGGATGGAAACTAGCAGTGTATGTGTGTGGGGGGGGTGTGGGTGTTCAAACTGCACCCCGGTGCTGTGCTTGCTGTATGCCTGGCTCTGGCAGGGGCTGCTGCTTCCTGTGGCTGGAAGCAGGCGATGTTTACCCCTCGGCAGGATCACAAACATTGTGTTTATTGCGACATGCAGGGCTCCAGCGATGCAAACATGCAGATGGCAGGGCTGGGCTTTTGCACCTACATCAGCTGTTGGAGTGTCACAGCAAGCCGAGGGGCACACGTGTGCGGCGAGTGTCTAGAAACGGCACTCGTCCTCGATGGGAAATAATGGGCTGGTTCTTGAATGGCAGCTGGGCTTGCTTCGGGAAGTCACTTGGAAGCAACCAGTAAATGAGGCACCGAGAGAAATCTCCTCCGGTGAGCGAGTGGCCCGGGCTGTGGCCAGGAGGTCGGGCATGTCCACGGGCTCCTGCACACGGAGATGTTGGGGCAGTCCCATGCAGACCTTCCATGTGTGGCCGTGTACCATAAGGGTCGTTCTAGGGGGAAAGACAACCGAGCAGGGCCGGCGCCGCCACCATGCTCTCGAGGGAAGCGCTGGTTCACCGGGCAGCCAGCCCAGCTGATGCTTTCCAGTGAGCGGTGCCTGCCCGGGCCCTCGGTGCCGCTGGGTGCCAGCTCTTCTCCGCGCCCTCTCCCCTCCACACGTGTCACCCCCGATGCGTTTTCACGCCGTTTTTGGCCCCCACCGTCACACTTAATGACTCGGGGGCGCGATCCCGTGTGAGTGCGCTTCCCGGGGTGTCCTTCTGACGGCTGTGCCCTGTAGGTTGCCGGGCTGCCCACCGCCGCCAAGTCGACCCCAGAGGACCTCACGGAGCAGAGTCCCTGCCCGTCGCAGCTGCGGGAGCCCATCCTTCGCTACCTGCGCCGCCATCGCTACCACCTGCCCATGTACAGCCCGGTAGAGATCGCCGCCACCGGACCCTCGCCCGCCGCAGGTGAGACGACAGCGCCGGTTCCGCAGGACAGCGGCAGCCCGCTTGCGTAAAAGCCGCGCTGGGGGTAACAGGAGGGCCTCGACGGGGGAAGGGGGTACTCTGTGTGTAGCCCCGGCGGGGGAAGGGGGCCCGGCTCTCGGTGTGCAGCCCCGGCGGGGGCAGCGGCGCGTGCCCGGCGGGCCCGCAGCTGTATGCTAATGCGCAGCGGGCCGCCCCGCCCCACCGCACGCCTGTCCCCACCAGGCGGGATGGTGGGGGGATAACACGGGCAGGGCGAACACACAGCATTGGCCCTACTCCTCCGAAGGACCCGGCTTGGCCGGCCCGGCCCGGCCCGGCGGCAAGGGTGTCCGGGATCTCGGCGGCCCCCCGGTACTGGGCGCTCCCCCGCCCGGCCCGGTTTCTCCGCGCCCTTTGTGCCGCCCGCCGGGAGGGTCGCGCAGCTTTATGCTAATGAAGCGCACAAAGGCGGCGGGCGGGGGGCGCGACTCCGGGGGGGCCGCAGCTCGCTCGCGTGCCGCCCGCGTGCCCCCGCCGCCCCCCCCACAAAGGGACCCGCAGCGGGGGGAGGGAGGTCGCACTCCCGGGGCCGGCCGGCTGCTCGCAGCAGGGGACAGCCCCGCCACCCCCCGCGCCCTGCCACCACCTGCGACGCGCCGAGCAGCGCGGCCCGGCCGCCCGCCCCTGCTCCTGCGAGCTGCGGCGCGGAGCGCCCCGCTCAAATCCCCGCGTGGGCCCGGTCGCGGACAAAGGGTTAAGGGGCCCGGGGCTCGGTCCACAGAGGCTGCACCTGCTGCTGGGGACTTGGCAACTCGTGTACAGCCGGGAGCGGGCGCTGACCTCCACCCCGGTCCCTGCAAACGCAGCCCGGGCAGCGTGCCGGGAGCATCCTACCCGGGTCCGTCCGCTGCGCCGGAGCTCGGGGTGTTTGCTTTTACACCCCGCGGCGGCATGCGGGAGGTAGATGGGGAGAGAGGGGCATCCCCGCATGTTAGCTGCGTCGCCTTGCGCCGAACGCGTAGTCCCTGGGACGGACACACTCGGGAGCCGTGCCACCGCTGCCGCGGAATGAGGCCGGCCCGGGGCTGCCCGGGGAAAGCGGGAAGAGCGGCTGAGCGACATGAGGTGCTCCGGTCCCCGCGGCAGGAGCGGCCCGGGCGGAGGGCGCACCGCGTAACAGGTTACCGCTAGCGGGATCTGCCGGTTCGCGGGGAAAGGGCTGCGGCGCTTCCCGGTCACGGCCCCGTCGGATCGGCTGCGGCGGGGTTTACGTCCCTCACGATATTAGCGGGCACCAGTCCGCCGCCGCAGGCACGTTGGTTGTTTTTCCCGGCTTGGTTAGACTTTTCGTTTAGCACCTGATGCAGGCGGCGGACAGAATCCATCCGTTATACCTACGGGCTGCCCCCTCCCGGCGGTCAGCCTTTTCCACCCCCCCACCCCCTCCCCGGTACCCGCCGCACAAGCGACTTTTTCCTCCTCCTCCGCCAAGTTTCCTTCTCCCCGAGCTCCCGGTGCTGACCTGCCCCCATCCACAGCCTGCCAGCCGTGCCGGACTTCGCGGGGACGGAGCCCCCGTCCCGGCTACACACCGCGGCGGGGACAGCTCCGCGGACAGCTGCCGCCAGTCCCTGTCGCCGCCGGGCTGCGCGGCCCCAGTCCCCGCCAGTCCCGGCACGGTCGAGGGGGGCAGTGGCCCCGGGGCGGCACACAAAGGCGCGCGCGTGCCGGGCCGGGCGGGGGCGGGGCCGGGCGTGTGCCGCGGGCGGGGACCGCGCGGGCTCAGGTGCACCCGCCCCGCCCGCCGCCGCCCGCCGCGCCGCCGCTGATTGGCCCGCCCCGCCGCCGCCGGGCCGAACAATGGCCCCGGGCCGCTTAAAGGCGGCGGTGGCGGCGCGGTGGGCAGGGCAGAGCGCATCGCAGAGATCAGCGTGCGCCGCGGCCGCTACCGGCCCGGAGCCGGCGCGAAGATGCCCCGCGGCTTCCTGGTGAAGCGCAGCCGGCGGCCCACCCCTGTCTCGTATCGTGCACGCTGCTGCCGCGAGGCCGCCGCTGCCGGCCCGCCGCTCCCCGCCGGCGGTGCCCCGCCACCCGTCTGTCCCGCCGCCCCGCCGCCGCGGGGACTCGCCGCCGGTGCCGTTCGGGACGCCCGATGCCGCCGTGCAGGCGCTGTACAGCCCCACGCGGCCAGTCAGTAGGGACAAGTATCTGGAGCGAGGCTTCAGTCTGGGTTCCCCCGTCTCTGCCGAGTCCTTTCCTGCCCCGGCCGTGCCCGGCACCATGGACCCGCTCCTCTTCGCCCCGGCTGAGCTCAAGCTCTGGGCTGCCGCCGCCGCTGGCCACGCTGAACCGCCCGCCGGCCACGTCGCCGCCGGCACCACTGCCGGTCCTGGTGCCAGCGGAGCCCCCGCCGCGCCTGCCGCGGCCGCGCCGCCCGTCTCGGGCCGCCCACAACCCGCCAAGCGCCCACCGGCCGCCGCGGAGCCCGGGCGGCAAAAGGCTCCGTCGGGCAAGAAGGCGAAAGCGATCCGCAAGCTAACCTTCGAGGATGAGGTGACCACGTCGCCGGTGCTGGGGCTGCGCATCAAGGAGGGCCCGGTGGAGACGCCGGCTAAGGCGCGGAGCGGCTGCGCCCGCCCGCTCGGCGAGTTCATCTGCCAGCTCTGCAAGGAGGAGTACGGGGACCCCTTCGCGCTGGCGCAGCACCGCTGCTCCCGCATCGTCCGGGTGGAGTACCGCTGCCCCGAGTGCGACAAGGTCTTCTCCTGCCCCGCTAACCTCGCCTCCCACCGCCGCTGGCACAAGCCGCGCCCGCCTGCCGCCAAAAGCGGTCCCGAGGCGGGCAGGGCGCCGGCGGAGGAGCCGCCGAAGGAGGCGGGCGGCGGCAGCGGGAGCGGCAGCGGCAGCGAGCGGGACACGCCGAGCCCCGGCGGCGCCTCGGAGGCCGGCTCCGAGGAGGGGCTCTTCGAGTGCCCCCGCTGCTCCAAGCGGTTCCGCCGGCAGGCCTACCTGCGCAAGCACCTGCTGGGGCACCCGACACCGGCACCGGGGCCCGCACCGGCCCCCGAGCCCGCCGCCGAAGAGCCGCCCGCGCCGCCCTCCGCCGAGTGCCGCTTGTGCCCGGTCTGCGGGGAGACCTTTCCCAGCAAGAGCAGTCAGGAGCGGCACCTCCGCCTCCTGCACGCCGCCCAGGTCTTCCCCTGCAAGTACTGCCCGGCCACCTTCTACAGCTCGCCCGGCCTCACCCGGCATATCAACAAGTGCCACCCCTCCGAGAACAGGCAGGTCATCCTGCTCCAGGTGCCGCTGCGTCCCGCCTGCTAGAGCCGCCCGTGCCTTCCCGGGGACCGGGGAAGCTCCCGGGGCCGCCGCTGAGCCCGTCCCGCAGGCTGCGCTTCGGACTCGCCACACGATTAGCTTTAATACGGCTTGTGAACTGCTGGAATCTGGCTTTACATTTACCTTTCCGGGGTCTTTTTGTTTCTTTTTGTTGTCGTTGTTGGCTTTTCTTTTTCTTTTTCTTTTTTTTTTGCCTCTTTTTTGTTTGCTTGGTTGGGTTTTTTGTCCGTTCGTCTCGGTTTTTCTAATTGTGAACAGATCAAACCGCTTGAGGAGAAACGAGACTTTCCCTTAGTATAGCCACAAATGCCTTGACTCTGCTGTTGATGGTCTCCAGAAAATGCTGTAGAAACTGCCTTAACCATGACATGCCAACTCTGTTTCTGTTCGGTTTGCCCTTCCTGAGGTTAGCTCATGAGTTGACTATCTGTATATGTTGGTTTGAGTAATTATGTTATTTATTCCTTATTTATTTATATTAATTATGAAGATTGATATTATTTGATTGCAGATACTCTAAAGTGCTTTCCCCCCCCTTCCTTTCTTTCTTCCTTCCTTCCTTCCTTTTATTTTCGTCTCCCCTGCCTGCCATTTCACTGTGCATTTTTAGAAGATCTTTTTTCTCAAGGGATCTGCTAAAAAAAAAAAAAATGAAGAAGAAAAGAAAAAGAAGGTTTTAACTTTTTATACCTAGAATAACTCACGGTCTTAACCATTTTATCCTGTGCAGCTGACAGCTCTTACTTTTAGATGCAATCTCTTTTTCTACACACATTATTTTCTTAACTGTTAGCTATTTATAGAGTGCTTCGATAGAACTGTTTCAACTGTATAATTATTTACTATTCAAATAAAATATTTTCAAATTCACGTCTGCCCCCTCCTGCTTCTCCCTGCCGGCTGCTCCCTGGAGGGTGCTCTGGGAGGAACTGAGGCCAGGCTCTGGGCTTCAGCTGGCAGGATTCCCTGCTAGGCACCAGCCTGCTCCGCACCTTTTGATGAGATTAATTACAAAGGCATTAAAGGCGGGAGAGAGCAGAGCAGGGTGCGAGGTGCGCCCAGTCCGGGGGAAGGTTGTGGCGCCGCCGCACGCTGCGGGCCCCAGCTCCAGCCTGGAGCCTCAGCACTGCCCGTGGACTGCACAGATTGCCCCCGTGCTCTGCTGCTGGGAAGCGCCACGGAAGAGCTTGCCTGGAAGGTGTTACAGGGAAAACTCGATGGGGGGAGCATCTTTGAAGGAGAAGTGGAGAACGGGAATCCTTGCGTACAAGGGAATCCGCTGTTTGCACGGGTGGCTTCTCCTGGTGCTCAGCTTGCTGAGGTGTGGTTAAGGGACTCTGTGGGGAGGCTGCAGCCAGCTCTCACTATGAGCTGTGGAGGCTGGTGCAAGGAAGGCCAAGCTTTGGTGTGATTCCTCTCAAGGCTAGGGCCTGATTCTGCCTGGTCCTGCTCTGTTCTGTAGAGGGATTTCTGTAGCATCCTCATAATAACCACAGGGTTTTGGCAAGCCAGGTGTGCTAGGACTCCTAGGAAGGTGGGAAGGCACCAATGTGTGGGGTTTACACGGGTTTGGGCAAAAAGTAGCTTCTTAATCTTCTTGGCAAAAATCAGTGTAAAAGGGAAGATGTAGGGGGTCAGTGAAAACCCCTCTCTCAGGTGTTGCAGTAAGGATCTCTGCCAGCAGGAGAAGCTATCTCAGGGCACACAGATCTGCTTGGCAACCCTGGACACAAGCGAAGGGCCGAGGCTGGGCTGGGCGGTCTTGCCTTGGGTGTTTGTCACACTTTGTCTCCGGGACCATAATGGCTTTGAGGCTTTTGCTCAGGGGGAGAGACCGTTCTTGTCATGTTCACTCACCCAAAGGCTCTGGTCCGAGATGCTACTGCTTTGTCATGGCAGGTGATCTTCTGGAGCTTCCTGCAGGGAAGCTCCTCAGGAAATGTCTGAGTATTTTTTGATAGAGCAAAGCTTCTGGACAGAAAAATCTTTCTACAGAAGGGTTTTGGTTTTTTCCCCCTCCGTGTTCAGTCAGACTGAAGAGCCCCAGAGCCAGTGTGCTCCTCCTGCCTTGATTCCTAGGAAACCAGCTTGGTTATCGTGGGACTGCCTTCAGGTCTAGGTGAAGCTGTGGTTTCAGTTGTAAACTGATAAGCTGAGAACATGGACTCCACAGCCCGAGAGATGCAGGCAGCAAAACGTGCTGGGAAGAAACCTGTGGGTTTGATCTTCCCACCTGCCCTGGCCTTGGAAAGCCCCAAGTGCTGGGCTGTCACAGCTGCCTGTGGGCCAGGCAGGCCAGGCTCTCCCGGCCCGTCCCTCAGAGAGGCTCCATCCGCACCACCGTGGCAGTGCCCCTGCTGAAGTATTCGCTCTGAGCCTGTGGCCCAGCTGCTTCATGCCACTCTCGATTTCCCAGTAGTCAAGTAAATTCATGCCTGGCCTCTTGGGAGTCTGATAAAGTCTGTTGGGCTCAGAAGAATTCCCCAGGCTTAGGGAGCTGGCATGGTGGCCATGAGCACCCACGCCTCAGCGTCTTCTGCTGATGGGACCCTAACCCTTTAGGGAAAAGTGTTGTTAGTGGGGGCTTGTTTTGTGGGGGGAGTAAGGAGGGGTGACTGGAGTGCTTTGGAAACTGGGCTCTGTTCACAAACACAACTGACTTTGGCATCACTTTATGCTCTGCAGCAGCCTTGGCAGAGAGCTGTGGAGCTGCGCAGGCTGCACCACTCCTTCCATCGGCTGCACTGCTGCCAAGCTTTGCGGAAGAGCTTTGTGAGGCACCAGCTCAGCAGCTCCATTTCGTATCTCTTCTGCCTCAGGCAGCAAGGGTCGTCGTGTCACCATGGCTGCTCATGGCAGGCCTCCTCTGGGTGGTATTTTGAGAAGGACTCTGTCCCCACCCCTCAGCAACTTGCTCCAGCACAGAGCTGCTTCCACCAACACAGACCTGAAATTAGGACCTCAACCTGGCTCCCTTTGCCTCTGCCTCCTTGTCCATGAGACCCTCAAGCTCATGTTTAGCTTGGTGGATCTGCTGGAAGGTGGTGAACTGGTCAAAGCCAGAGCTCACCCAGCCCTGTACCCAGCAGCTTCTGGGAATGCAGGTGTCGCAGTCTCGGTGCCACGCTCTCAGCATCCAGCAGGCCAGGGCTGTGCAAACAAAGCCTCCTGCTGTCAGCTAACAAATCAATTTGCTGATGCCTCTCAGTGCATCCAGCAGGAACAGGTCTGGGCACCATGGAAAGTGCTGATCCTGCCCCGAGTGTGACGCGAGCTGCAGTTCTTGGCGGCGGTCGGTGCTCAGGTCTGGAGGTGGCTCGCTCGCTCCCCAGGCACAGGGGCAGAGATGTCTGCCTGGTTTGTGAACTGCCAGAGCCTTCCTCTCCTCCCAGCACACAAAGAGCTGAACACATGGTTTGGAACAGGGTGGTTGCAAACTGAAAGGAACCAGGGAGATTAATTACAGGCTGCAGGGACCTTCAGGGTCCTCAAAGATGCAACTTGAATACCATTGTGGGCAGAGAGCAAGCAGGAAGCTGGGAAGAGCCAGCTGCCAGCAGAGGAATAGTCTCTGTGGTGCCACTTCTCTACTTCTCTAGTGTCATTTTTCAGCAATTTTGGTATCAACTACCTGCCACTTGCAGCCATCAGTCTGCTGGCTGCCTCCCTTGGAGGAGATGCTGGGAGACACAAGTAGGCATACCCAAAGCTTCTGGGAATTGGCTGTGCCCAGCAAGAGGGTGGGAGGTACCCCAGGCACTGGGGCAAGCCCAGGAATGGGCTGGGGACAGGGGTTTTGCCATGGATTTCAGATCTCTTCCCCATGCCAACCTGTTCAGTCACCCACATTGCTTGGTAGTGAGCTGGTGGATTGGAAAACAGCTCTTGGAGCTGCAGGAGCGTCTGCCTGGCTGTCCCTGGTGGGCACACAAGTGCCACAGGATGATGTGTGGTGATGCAGTGTGCCACAGGGTGATGTGGGCTGGCAGTGCTGACACTCCTCCTGTCCTGTCACCCACCTGCAAGGGTGCTGGGTCCTCGTGGGTGTTTAGGCTAGCTGCACAGTGCAGTGAGTTGGGCACCCCAGGTGAAGGATGGTGGTGCCAGGGCCACACCTTGCATTCAAACAGCTCAAACCCTTCCATGCAGATAAACGACCTCATTATGGATTTAGAGAGTTTCCACTAAATTTAGGTGAGAGTCTCCATTACAGAGGTCTGCCTCATGGCGACATCTGATCTGTTAAATGGGGAGATGGGCAGCCCAAGCGTGGCCCTCCATCTCCTGGGGCTGTCCTGCAGACAACAGCTCCGGCGCAGGACACCGGCAGGGTTTGTGTGGAAATGAATCTTCTTTAATCTAAGCTCACAGCTGCAAGGATCATAGTGCCTAGCCAAGGCACAAACATCCAGCAGGAGCAGGGAGGTGATTGTCCCCTTGTACTCAGTGCTGGTGAGGCCACACCTCGAGTGTTGGGTCCAGTTTTGGGCACCTCAATACAAGAGATGTGGAGGTGCTGGAGCCAGGGCAGAGGAGGTCAAGGAAGCTGTGAAGGGCCTGGAGAATAAATCTGATGAAGAGTGACTGAGGGAGCTGGGGATGGTTAGTTTGGAAAAGAGGAGGCTGAGGGGAGACCTCATTGCTCTCTACAGCTCCCTGAAAGGATGTGTTAGAGAGGCTGCTGCTGGTTTCTTCTCACAGGTAATTAGTGATAGAACAAGAGGGAATGGCCTCAAGCTACGACTGGGTAGGTTTAGACTGGACAGTAGAAAGAAGTTTTTCCCAGCAAGAGTGGTCAGGGATTGGAATGTGCTGCCCAGGGAGGTGGTGGAGTCACCAAGCCTGGATGTGTTTAAAGGCGGTTTGGATGTGGTGCTTGGGGCAATGGTTTAGGCGTGAACCTTGCAGAGCAGGGCTATTGGTTGGACTTGATGATCCCGAGGGTCTCTTCCAACCTGAATGTTTCTGTGATTTCTGTGATCCCAGTGATACTCTCTCCCCAGCCCCTGGTGTTTCTGTTCTTACCCCAGTGCAGGCAGGAAGGGACTGAAACCAGGCAGCGGTGTGCGTGGAGGCAGGGCGCTGGCGCGGCTGTGGCAGCCTCGTGGGCACAGAGGAGAGCCAGTGCTGGGACACCTTTTGGAAGCCATCCTCCTGTCACGGTAACTTGGCTGCTGTTGCTAACAGGCAGCCCCGGTGACACCTCCTGGCCTTGGGGAAAGCATCACCATTAATAAATAATAATAAACTCCTGGGGCTTCAAAGGCCAGGGAGCACAAAGCCCAGCTGGTTCCTGCCTTCTCTCTTGGGCCCCAACTGCCTTGCCCAGAGCCAGAGGGATGCTGCCAGTTTAGATTGAAAAATTTGTTAACCTAAAAGAACTTAATTTTTAAAACCTTTTCTTATGTGCTGGGGGAGCTGAGGTACAGAAGGTGAAGGGAATGACCAGAGAGGACTGGAAGCCCTGCATATGAGGAAAGGTGAGAGCACTGGGTTTGTTCAGCCTTGGGAAGAGAAGGCTTAGTGGAGACCTCATTACCATGGACCAGAACATAAAGGGTGGCTACCAGGAGGATGGAGACTCCTTTTTACAAGGAGTCACATGGAAAAGACAAGGGGCAATGGGGACAAGTGACTGCCTGGGAGGTTCCCTTTGGAATAGAGAAGAAAATGTTTCCCCATGTGAACAGGTAGAGATTGGAAGCATCGCCCAAGGGAAGCAGTGGATTCCTCTACATTGCTCAGTTTTAGGCCTCAGCTTGACAGGGTGCTGGGCCAGCTCATTTCAACTACACCATTCAGCTATCAAGCTTGGACCAGATGATCCTCGGGGTCCCTTCCACACTCTGTTAGTTTGTGACTCTTCCTGTGCTGCACTGGACTCCTGACCTCTGTCAGGGTGTGGGTGGCTGCAGGATGACTTCAGGTTCAGTTGTGTAGCAGTGGAGAGCTTAGTTACCAGGGTGAGGAACATACATATTTCCCTTTCCCCTTTTCTTTATCCTTTTCTTTCCTATTTCTCCCCCCTGCCCCTTTTAAAAATTTTCTTCCCCTCCCCTACTTTCCCTCTTTTATCTCAGTATTTCACCACTCTCACTGTGAAGAGCTTCCTCCTGATGTCCAACCTAAACCACCCCTGCTCCAGTTTCAAACTATCGCCCTTCATCCTATCACTCCAAGCTCTTCTAAACAGTCCTTCCCCAGCCTTCCTCTAGGTCCCCTGCAGATAATGACATGTAGCTCTATGGTCTCCCCAGAGCCTTCTCTTCTCGAGGCTGAACAGCCCAAATTCTTCCAGCCTGTCTTCATAGGAGAGGTTCTCCATCACTGATCAGCTCTGTAGCCCTCCTCTGGACCTGCTCCTTCAGGTCCATGTCTCTCTTGTGTTGGGGGTCCCATAGCTGGACACAGTACTCCAGGTGAGTTCTCACCAGAGCAGAGCAGAGTGGCAGAATCACCTCTCTCCATCTATCTCGTGGCCAGCTGTCGCCAGCTGTCTTTTTCTGCTGCCAAGTAAGCCCTTAACATCCCCCCAGCACAAGGTGTGAGCACCCTGATGTAACTATGACTCAGAGTAGACTCCTCCGTGTTCTTCAGGGCTGTCTCCATGGAGCAGAACCTCACCATTAGGAAGGTTGGGTTTGATGTTGCTGCAGGAGCTTGGTGCTAGGGCATAAGGGGCTGCATGGTTTGGAGCAGGGTGCCACAGCAGCACCTTTCTGCAGTGCTGGGGTGGAAATAAAGTCTGCTGGGGGTTCCTGATGGGCTGCCATTGGTGTTAGCAAACTGCCACCAGCCTGGCAGTGGCAGCTGTAGTGAACACCACTGCCACATGGGGGGCTGTGGCTTCCACCCCACCAGGGTGGCTGCTGAGGTGGGGTCAGTGCAATGGGAATGTGTCAGGGAATGGGAGGAAACTCCACCCCACCCCCCAATTAAAGAGAAGTGGTCTGTAGCAAGCAGATGAGGAAGGAGAGAAGGATTTTGAGCAGCAGGATTTGCACATAGCAGAGGAGTACCCTGCAGGCATGTGTGGGAGCCTGCCAGGAAGGGCGGGTCTGGTGGTGTGTGAATGGTCCCCCCAGGTTAAGGTGCCTGACACGTGGGCTGAGACACCTGTGGCCATCCTGTCCTTACAGACAATGACAAAGGCACACTGCTGAGGGCATGCACAAGTCTGCAACTGACTTTTATTCTTTAGAAGGGGTTAAAATCCTCTGACTGCCTGAAGCCATTCATTCCTCAGACAGACAAAAGCAATTCTCAGGAGTAGCCTGGCAGAATTCAGGCCAACAAACCTTTTCTTTCCTCTTCAGCCCATGGTTGGTGGCAGGGTGAGACAGTCCCTGTCACCCTGCACAGCAGGAAATGATGGGAACAGTGGCAAGCACACACCCTGTGGGAGCAGCAGGGAGCCTAGGAGGTGCAGCCAGTGTGGCTGGGGGTCTTGGGCCCCCAAGCCAAGAGACAGTGAGGGGAACGCAAGGTGGGGATTCAGATCTGTGAAGCCGCAGCACTGGGGCAGCTTGAATTGTGCCCTGGGGCTGCAGCCCAGATTAGGAACAGCTGGGACCAGCTGCTGGCATCACTGGGTGGGCAAAGAACTGCAGCACCCCCCACCCCCCCCCCCCCATACCACACAGGTAGGGACCTTTTTATTGCTCCTTTTGTTGTGAGCCGAGATTTATTGAGCCGGGTGTGGGGGTTAAGGGAAGAGTTGCGTGATCCAGTTCACCGTACAAAACCACAGCTGATTTGTTTTACAAAGCAGCATTTTTAGTTGTTTGGGTTTTTTTTCTTTTTACACCAGGAACATACCAGGAACATTCCATTTCCATTGCAGTTTGAATTCTTCCCTGAATTCGAGGTGTGTATTGCTCTAACACGAAAAGTCTCCTTTCACTCAGGAGAATGAAATTATATCAGACCATGGATGTGCTAAGAACAAGGCAGCCTGGCCCAGGCCAGCCCTGCAAATAAATTAAATTACAACACGTGGTTTATTTCCTCATTTCCTTTCCCAACACAAAAATCAGTAGAAAGCAAACCCAAGACGTGAGGCAGAACTGGCAGTCAAAGCCCTTAGCGAAGGAAGCTCCTTCCCAGCAGGATGCTGAGTCATCCACGCCCCAGTGGACCAGCCAGGGTCACGCTCGGTGCCACTCTGGCAGCACCCTGGGCTGGGCACCTCAGACCAAATCACCCACCAGAGAGCCCATGGAGCTGCCCTGGTGTCAGTGGCAATGTTCATGAAACAGAATTCCCTGCAAGGAAGTGACGGAGCTGGACGCCAGCAGGCAGACAGACGGATGGATGGTCACAGTAACACGGGAGTGGGAGTGCAAAAACCATGGTGACCCTCAGAGCCAACCACGAGAAGTTCAGAGGAGTGCATTGCAGTGCCAAGCAACAAACCAAACCAAGACCAACAAGGGGACCCAGAGGTGAGGAAGGCTGGAGGGACTGACACAGCACTGGGGCAGACACTGATGGTCAAACATCAGCCACCGATGCTAAGGTGTGGCACTGGCTTTGCATCCCTGCTGCCAGGAGGAGCAGGACAGCCCAGGCTGGATGGGAGCGCAGGCCCAGCACCAGTCAGTGTTTCATGAGGCCCTTCAGGGTAGAGCAGTGATGGATTTCTGCCCTTGGCCTGGTTCACACCCAGGGGCTGCAGGTTGAGTTTCTTCTGTAGTTTTTTTTTAACACAGGGGATGTTAGCCATGAAAAGTTATTGCCCCTACAAAGATATGACCCACGTAGGCTGAGCTAATTTTCCTACTTAAAGTACAAGCTCTGTGTAGTACCCAAAGGGCCAGGAGGACCCTGCACATCCTCAGAAGCCTTCAGGTTGGTTTTATTCTAACTAAGGAGTCAGGCTGCAGACCATTGCCCTGAAGTTGTGACAAGGGGAGGTGGTTACCTAGGAGGTGCCTGTCTCATGATTCGCAGCACAGTGAGAAGCAGTTGTGAGGCACTGGCTGGTTGTTTTTCTAGGAGTCCACAGCCACTGCATGCACCAGCCAGGGCAATGCCAAGGCCAAAGGCAGGGCAGAGGAAGGGGCTTCCCTCTGAAGTCAATGCAGAGGGGTGAATGGTTGGACCCCACTGGCACAGCAGCTGCTAACTGGCACCTCAGGCCTGGGCCTGGCTCTGCTGTGCTGTGCCAGGCATGACCCAGCAGCAGCTACAGCAGCATCAGCTTCAGGGTGCCAGAGACTAGGTAGTGATGTAGGCCCCTGAGCAAGACACCATGGTGGAACTGATTGTAGTGCACAGGAAACTGGCAGTGCCCTCCTGGATGTGGGTAAGAGACCTCCTTGGTGAGTACTTAGCTACGTGCACAGAATTGGAGCTGGGTGTGACGTGGACACAGGAGGGGAGCAGAGGCTGACCACAGGCTGGGCAGCACCTCCAGCATTCACCTGTGCCCCAGAGGAGGGGAATATCTGTACAAGGCTTGGCCCCGCTCAGACACAAGGCCCTAACACACCATCGAGTGGCGACCGGAATGACTAAAAGAGATGCTCTAGAGTTCCATTCACTAACTGGTGTCAGTACTAGTTTGTGCCCTCTTGATGGGACACCAGCACTTGTGCACAGGTGCTGGGGGAGGAGAAGTGCTGCCAGCAGCAGCCAGAGCTCCTGTGGCGTTTGGAGGCTGTGTGACAGACACGGCTTGTGAACTGTGCGATGGTAGCGCAGGTGAGCTCTGACCACGTCCGCGGCTCTGCGAGCATCAGAGCAGGCCCTGCCCCCTCAGCACCCGCCCAGCCCAGCCGCGAGTTCCACAGAGGCTGTCAGTCCATTATCCATGGTAAGGTCTCTGGGGTCCCCTGGGCCGGGATTCTGCTCCCGCAGCAGCTCAGCTGGAGGCCTTGCCGAGCGCGCTGGCGGAGCGCCGCAGCTTGCCGGAGACTCTGCTCTTGGAGGTGCGCGGCAGCGAGGGCGAGGGCTGCTCCGCCAGCTCCAGCCCCGCGGTGACAGGCAGGTCAGCGCTCGCGCTGCTGGGGAGGCAGCCTGCAAAACACAAGGAGCACAGCGGGTCAGAGAAAGCGGCTCCAGGGCTGTCCCAGTGCAGCCCCTCGTCCAAATCAGCCCTGGCACCAGCAGCGCCTGCAGCCGCACGCCGACAGGCACCGAAGCAGCCCCGCACCCATCCTGCTTGCCCAGAGCTCCAACACTACCAGCACAGCAGGACTCCAAAAATACTTCAAAATACTTCTTTGAAGTGTGTGTTCTAGGAAACTGGGGGTTTGCTGTGTGTCACTGAACAGCACCCCTGTAGTTAATCTCTTGTGGAGAGCTTCCACAAAACTCAACCTGGAAGCTGCTGTCTTAGCCTCTCATTTAAAGAAACTCTAAGGAATGGTGAAGTGATGTCCCTCAAGGGGCTGAACTGGGAGCAGTGCTGTTCAATACCTTCATCAATGCTATAGACAGTGAGATTGAGGGCACCCTCAGCCAGCCTGCAGTGATACCAAGCTGAGTGGTGTGGTTGTTAAGACTGAAGGAGGGGATGCCTGCCATCCAGAGGGACTTGGACAGGCTGGAGAAGTGGGCTGAGGAGAATCTCATGAGGTTCAATAAGGCCAAGCATAAGGTTCTGCACCTGGGTTGGGGCAATCCTCGATATCAATCCAGATTGGGGGCCAATGAGGTGAGAGAGGAAAGGACCTGGGGGTGTTGGGGGATGAGAAACTGGACATGAGCTATCAGTGTGAAACTGCGACCCTGGGTAGCCTGATCTAGGAGGTGTCCCTGCTGACTGCAGGGGCTCGGTCAAGATGACCTTTGAGGGTCCCTTCCAACCCAATGCAATCTGTGAATTCTATTCAAGGGCTGAGGTGTCTGTGGCGGTGTCCATGTGTGTTGGAGGTTTGTTGCTGAAGAACATTAAGTGACATCTCAGTTACTCCCCACAGGCCTGGAGGCAGCAGTAAATGTGTGCCAGAAGGAGCACGGGTGAGGATGCAGCGATGACGTGGAGAGGTAATGGCGCTCCGAGGGATACGCCACACGCATGTTGCAACCTGCCCCTGCTCTTGCTTCTGGGGCTGCCACCTGTCCCCAGGGTGCTTCCTGCTCTGAGCACCATTTCATCAGCTCCCTCAGGGCAGGGTGTTTTTAATCCATGTCACAATGCTCTAAATTGTAACACAAAGGTGAACTCCAGCTTGAGAGAGTTGGAAGTACTCTGTGCTGCAGAGCACAACCTGATGGTTGCGCAGCGCTATTGCCAACTCACGAAGAAGTTGAATTTTCAGGCTGCACCTTTATTTCACAAATTGCAACAGGCTGGAAGTGATCCTCAAAAGTCATCTTGTCCAACCCCCCTGCAGGCAGCAGGGACACCTCCAACTACTTCAGGCTGCCCTGGGCCACATCGAGGCTGATTTTGAATGTCTCCAGGGTCTGAGCCTCAACCACATCCCATAGTAGACTGAGCTGCGCTTGCAACATGCAGCTCATAGAATGGTTTGGGTTGGAAGGGACTTTAAACATCATTGAGTTCCATCACCCCTGCCATAGCAGGATCACCTAGAGCAGGTCAACGCATCCAGGTAAGTCTTGAATGACTCCATAGAAAGAGACTCCACAACCTCTCTGGGCAGCCTGCTCCAGGGCTCTGTCACCCTCACAGTGAAAAAGTTGTTCTTTATGTTCACCTGGAACCTCCTCTGCTCCAGCTTGCACCCAGTGCCCTTTGTCCTGTCATTGGACATCACTGAGCAGAGCCTGGCTCCATCCTCATGCCACTCACCCTTCACATCTTTATAAGCATTATGGTATTAAACACTGCATTAAAAAATAACTACTGTACTACACAAAAAAGGTGAGAAGCGTGACGCGGTGTGCAGAGGCATTTGCTGTGAAAAACACGTGGAGCTGTCAGGTTTGGGTTGAAACCAAGCCCTGTGGTGCTGTTGGTGGGGAGAAGGCGTGCGGGGCCCCGCAGGAGGTGTCCGTACTTCCCATTCCTGCGGTCAGGTAGAGCGGCAGATGGTCACCAACCGGACGAGCTGAAGCAACACTCATGCAAGAGCTGCACAGTGCCCGGCCCGTGCAGGTGAAAAGCAGGGCGGCAGCACCCCTGCTCGGCAGCACCCCACACATTCCTTCAGTCCCCCTCGCCCCTGGCTGCCGCTTGGCCACGCACCCCTGCGCCGCCGTGATTGATATGGAGACAGCAGCTGCGGACTGAGGGAGCAGGAAGCACGGAGGAGAAAAAGGCTTTCATACAAATATTATAATTCCACTTGCAAGCTGTCTGGCAGGGCTCTAATTACTTGGCCGTCTTGCCAGGGAAGCCTGCGGCTCTGTTCGGAGCCTCCCTCGCTCGCGCACGCGGCAGTGCTGACGTTCAGACGCTCGCGAGAGGCTGAGTTCTTTTGCAGGGAGAGCAAGGAGGGCTTCCCACTTCCCCTCTGCCTCTTGCTGTGCTTGTTTCAGGGGCTGCACAGGTGGTGTGAAATTGTAAGTGGCCAAGACCAAGCAGCAGCTGGGCAGCGGTGCGCTCAACAAAAAATGCCCGTTTCTGACTCACAGGCGGACCGGCGGAGAGGTTACCGTTTACAACTCAGCCGAACGCCTGAAATCTCCAAAATCGGGGGGAAGCCCCAACAGGAGCTGCACAGCAGCCACTCCTTCCTGCAAGTCAGGCTGGATTCCAGGTGAGCTCTGCCACAGAGGTGATGCTGTGCAGCTCCTGGGGGAGCTGGCCCGTGGCTGCCCCATTCCCGGTCCCATCTCGTGTTGCCTTGGACACAAGGGGCACGAGCAGGCTTCCCTGGGCCCAGAACACTTCCCACTGGGGCAGGAGCCAGTGTTGACTGTGCCCAGCAGCTGCAAGGGCGGGCATCACCCACAGGACTCAGCGTGGGGGTAGCAGGAGGAGATGGCACCGGGCACAGGCAGAGACAGACCCCGAGAGCCCCACAGCCACCACGGCCACGCGCTGAGCACAGGAGGAGGAAGAGGAGGAGGCAGAGGAGGAGAGCTGTTAGTGATGCAGCGCAAGGCCAGCAGCAGGGCCTGCGGGAAGCACGGCTCTTACCTGCGGCAATTACCGTAACGAGACCGTTACGAGCTCTAATCTGAGGGGAGAGAACACAAAGTCAGGTAAGTGCAGGAGCAGCACGCCCAGCATGCCCAGCACGCCCAGCACACCCGCAGGAGGCTCGGGACGGCTGCCCACGGGTGGCCGGCACAGCCAGAGCTGCCCCCAGGCGCTGCAGCAAAGCTGGCACAGGGTGGGTGCCTGTTGTAAGGCAGCTCGCGATAGGAAGTTCACCTCGATACCCTAAGGGACCCAGGGAGAAATTGTCCTGGCCCCTGTTGGGCTCTTGAGTGAAAATCTGGAGGGAGACTGTGCTGGGCAAAACTGGACCAAGTAGTCATGTCCCTGCCACCTGTGCCAGCCCTGCTGGCGTGGTACGTGGGGCGCCTCTTACTCCAGCTACACTCTTAATGCCATTAGTGGTCACAGTGTGTCAAACTGGCTAAGATTTGAGGCTTCACACAGCCCTAAAGCACAGTGACACTGCAGGCAGGTTAAAACCCCAGAAAGCAACCATGAGACCTTTCCCTGGGCCACATGAACTTCCCAGGAGCGGAAACCCCTGGGTGTGCAAATCCACATCATGTGTGGGCACATGACTGCATGCAAATAACAGGCCTGTGAATGACAGACCGGAGGTCTCTGGTCTCCTACAGGTACAAATGCTTCACCAGGGAGGGCTTAAGCCTTTCAAATAGGCTCCTTGCAGGGGGGATGAAAAATTCAGTTAGTAACACAGATAAGATACACTGTAAATGAAGAGTTCTCTGGAAAGCCAGAGACAGGTAGCTTATTGTACTCCAAATCTGCTGAACAGAACAAATCTGGTTTCTCAAACACCACTGGGATGTGCTCTAGGAAAGGGAGATCCTTTAACAGTTTCTCTTCTTCTGAAGGAGACTCCTGAAAGCAAAATACTTCCCTTTGCCCACCCCTTAGCTTATACACAAGCACAGCAATATTGGTACTGAAGGTGGGGAAAACATCTTCTCAGACTTCCCATGGAGGAAACAGGTAAGACCTGTGCCAGGACTGGAGAAACACAGCACTACCACCATGCCACTGAGCTGCTGGGATCCAGCTCCTCACCAAAATGGGCTGAACCCTCCTCAAGGACCTCACATGCAGAAAACCGAAACTAAACCAACCTGTCAGCTCCCTCAAAGGGACACTGACGTCAGAGGAGTTTTTCAACCCAATCCAACCAACACACCTGCAGTGTTCCCCAGTGCTCCTGTGGCTGACAGGCAGCTTTCCAGGTTGACACTGTTAGCAGCAGCAGCATTTAATGGTGCAGCAGGTACTTCACACAGGTCCTTGACATATGGGACCCTTGCTGACGTGCTGAGAAGTTGCTGAGTTTCTTTCAAGAACCACAACTGCAAAAAGGGTGCAGGTTGTGTGTGGCAAATGTCATGGTGTGTAACCCACTTATGGAAAAAGGATTGCAGGTCAGGTGTGATCATTAAGGACTTTGAGGCTTTATATTTGATAAGACCCTTGAGAAGTTTTCATACAGGCCATCACCCACCCCCACCCTGCCCCAGTGCCCCTATCAGCCATGACAGGTCTGGGGAAATGTTTCCCAGTAAATGCAAAGGTAACAAGATTCCAGAAGGAATCCCCGTGTGAGGCACTGCAAGGCTCTTACAGGGGAGGTTTGCTTCAGTGCTGCCTGGTTATGAAAAATAAAACAGCACCTTGCAAAGATGTACCTGAAGCAGTGAGAAGAGTCTGAACTAGAGGTTAACCACAGAACTGTCAGGGCTGGAAGGGACCTCAAGGATCATCCAGTTCCAACCCCCTGCCATGGGCAGGGACACCTCACACTACAGCAGGTTGCTCACAGCCACATCCAGCCCGGCCTGAAAAATTTTCAGGGATGAGGCTTCCACCACCTCCCTGGGCAACCTGTGCCAGTGTCTCACTACCCTCATGGGGAAGAGCTTCTTCCTAACATCCAATCTGAATCCACCCACTTCTAGTTTTGCTCCATTCCTCCCAGTCTTATCACTCCCTGACATCCTCAAAAGTCCCTCCCCAGCTTTCTTGTAGGACCCTCCAGATACTGGAAGGCCACAACAAGGTCTCCTCAGAGCCTTCTCCTCTCTAGACTGAACAGCCAGCCCCAGCTTTCTGTCTCCATAGGAGAGGTGCTCCAGCCCTCTGCTCATCCTTGTGGCCCTTCTCTGGACATGTTCCAGTGTCTCCATGTCTTTCTTGCTCCAGAACTGGAAGCAGAACGCCAGGTGGGGTCTCACCAAAGTGGAGTAGAGGGGGAGAATCACCTCCCTCGACCTGCTGGCTACCATGGGAAGAAACAACCCTAAAACCAGCCCTGGCAGCCCCCAGCTCAGGTGATGAGTGCTTGGCACCACCATGTACACAGCCTTGGTCGTTTTAGGGGTTTGGAAATAACTCTCAAAAATCAAAGTTCTAATTAGCTGTCACCTGGGAGTTGAATAGATCTGCATTGGTCAGCTGGCTCATGGGACCACAGGAAGCACTAGTGGGTGTCCCTCCTTGCCATGCAGGCACACAACACACGGTGTGGCCTTCAACAACGGCCCCAAAGGCAGCGGGATGGCACTGCTTGGGGGCTCTCCTCCCCATGGCTGCATCACTGCAGAGGAAAAATGCAAAGGGGCCACATAGCCTGGAGCCTTCTCGTGAGCTGACAGCTCCAGCAGCTGGAGCTGTCACCCAACAGCAGAGACAGGCCCATCAAAGCTAATATTTTTCCCATCCCTGCAGTGATTGCTAGGGAGGAAGCCTGCCCTTGCCATCTTCCCTCACAGGGACTGTAACCCTGGGAGAGCTCCCTCTGAGATGATCAATTAGGTGAAAGAAAGAGGCCTGTGCAGAGAGCCCTGAGGTTACTCTGCTGCAGATCCTGAGGATGGGATGAGGGAGAAGCAAGCCCAGCACCTACCCAGGCTCGGGGACAGATCCAGGCTGTATGACCTCAGAGGTGGTGGGCAAAGGGCAAGACTGCTCTGGCACCCAAAGCTATCTGTGACTGATTTGCAGGGAGCTGCAGAGTAATGATGCAACCTCCTTACCATTCATGCACCTCTGAGCCAAGCCTGGTCATCCTGGGGTGACCTCACACCAGATGACCCAGGCCTGAGGAGCTGCAGAGGGTACAAAGTTGATGGCATCTAATAGTTCCATGATATTGATTATGGCTTTGTCCTCTTTATTAACAAACCATCTCTCATCCTTATAAGGATGCTGAGAGTTTTACTAGTTCAAGAGAGCATTCCCCTGTCATGAAAAAACACTAACTCCCACACAGTCCACATCATAACCTTTGGGTGGAGCAGGGAGAATACAGAATCACAGAATGCCAGGTTGGAGGGGACCACAAAGGTCATCTGCTCCAGCCTTTCTAGGTAATAGTATAGTTTAAATGAGCTGGCTCAGCACCCTGTCAAGCTGAGTCTTAAAGCTGAGCAGGGTAGGGGAATCCACTGCTTCCCTTTGGGAGATGATTCCAATCTCTGTGCTCACAGGGAAACACGTTCTTCTGGATTCCAACTGGAATCTCCTAGACAGTCACTTGTCCCCATTGCCCCTTGTCTTTTCCATGTGACTCCTTGTAACAAAGGGAGTCTTCATTGTCCTGGTAGCCACCTCTTATGTACTAGTCCATGTTAATGAGGTCTCCCCTAAGCCTTCTCTTCTCAAGGCTGAACAAACCCAGTGCTCTCAGCCTTTCCTACACGGCAGCGCTTTGTCTGCCAGTCTTCCATCTATAGCTACCAGCAAGGCATTTAAGCTCTCCAGGCTGCTGAATGCATGACCAGGTTAATGAATTAAAGAAGACACCACAGCCTGGCAAAGACCTGCACTCACTGCCCAAGCCTGGAAGCAGAGCAGTGGTGCTTGTGATTTCTGGTAACCAGTGTTGCTGCTGCAGGAGGGAAGCGCCTCTGCTCCACACTGGCTGCCCTGGCTGCAAAAATGGGATTCTGCTTATAGCACCCTTGTGCTGCCTCAGAAATCCTTGGGATTTCTCAGCTTTCCCATTAAACTATCCAGCAAGCGGACCAGAATCGCTGTGCCATGTTTGAACACACCCATGTGGGTTTCCCTAACTGTGAGGGAAGGCAGGATGTTTATGGATTTACTCCACGTGCCTCGCTGAAAGGCTTCTCTGGGGAGAAAGGGTAAATTTGGGGTTTCTGCAGAACATCCTGACTTCCCTCCTTCATTAAATCAGGTAATTATGCTTGATTCAATTGGAAATTTCATTTGGCACCTTTTCCTTCTCTGCTGCTAAGCAGCTACCGTGGGCCAAGAGACAATTTCACCAAGCAGGGAAAGACAGTCTGCCACCAGGCTCTGCCTCTTGGTGATGCCGAGATGCAGACAGAGCCTCTGCCAGTCCCTAGGTGAGCTGGTAGCTACTGAGAGAGGGATGGGAACCCTCTGTATTTCTGATCCAGGGGTCTGAGGCTGGGAGTAAGGGAGGTGGTTATGGAATTGTCTTTTCTGCTGATGAGTAGAGGTTAAGAGGTACAGGCCCACAGCAGCGTGGTGCTGAAAGCTGTCCCAGCCCATTACTGGGTTGCTAGGCACTGCATGTTCCTGTGCTGGTGAGAAGGTCCAGGCAGGCAGCAGCTCTGTGGGGCAGGACAGCCATGCATGGGCCAATGACAACCAAGACCCTGTGGCGAACAGATGAGGAGCACCTCCTGAATCCACTTGTGCAGCTTCAGGGCCCCCTGGAAGATGCTCCATGCTGCTGGTTACAACAGGCTGCCCACCTGGCAGGGAAAGATGCTCTGGTTTGCTGAAGATCAGCTGTAAGAACTACTTGGATCAGAGAGGGGAAGCAGGCCAGGCCCCTGCATCAGCTCCTGAATACTCTGCACAGGGTGGAGGAAATAAACCAACAAACACCTCAAGCCCTGCCTCCGTTGGTAACTCTCCCCACTCCTCTCCTACACATCCCTGAGCTTTCCCCCTTTGTTTGCTGCCTGGACAACCTCCACAACTGCACCGTCTGGCACCCACGGGTGCACATTTTCCTTCTCACCTCCCGAGAACTGAGTTCACACAGACCTCCTAATGAGTTATCTGCTAATGACCGAACTTCTCCTGCTTCCTTCCACCTTGAAGGGCACCGCCTGGGCTGGAAAAGGGAGGATTTGGCTCTGAGGGTCAAGCCGACTCGAAGCACCGGGTGTAGTTCCATGGCAGCTCCCGGCAGGGCCGGCAGCAAGGGCCAGATGGTTTCAGCACCGCCTCTCCCTGCAGAGGGAAGGGCTGAGCCATTGGGCTCCTAGCTGCCCGTGCAGCCTGGAATTTTCTGACTCCCAGTTACTAGAAATTAATTTTTCAGTTTCAGGCAACACTGTCAGATTGCTCAAACGCAACACTTGGCTTGTGCTGTAGTGTCATGGCACAGCTCCTCGTTTTCAGATGTGTGTTTGTTTAATGTGCAGCTCCATTCAGCTTCCCTAAAAATATGCAAAAATATTATACAGCACCTGGAGAGACTTTCATTTCCCCCTAGCACCAGAAGGGACAAAACAGCCTGCAGATTTCCAAGGCGGGGGGAGAAGGCAGAAAAAAAACCCAAACCAAACAAACCCAAAAGGAATCATTGCTCTGTTTGGATTAAAAAGAGCACAAGTCTGGTTTAGACAACAGCTTCTCTGGGATTTGTTTAGCTTTGTTTCCATCAAAAATCTACTTCCAAATCCCATCCCCATTGGAAATACTGCCTCCGCTTTAAAGTGGGAAAGACAAAGCTCCACACCTAGCAAAAACAAAAAGCAAATCCTGTTTGTTGTACATTTTGAGTGTTTTCCCCAAGAAATGTATATGCCTGTAGAAGTCCAGAGACAAAAGCAAAGCATATGTCACCTTTCCAACAAAAAGGCTGCAAAAATCTCAGTTTTATGTAAATAAGCAGGCACGGCTCCCAAGGCTTGGAAAAACCAAGGAACGCTGCAAACGTCTATAGTGCCCCGACTCAAGTGTTGCTCCTGGGCAAGGCTATAATATTCATTAAAGAATCCATTTATCAACAGATACCACATGTCAGAGTTTTCCAGCACAGTTTTCCTGACACTCCACCGAATACGCTGCTTTATAAAAGGGAGATGGAAAGCAATAATCCGAGATGCTTCTGCTGCCGCCGCTCCGCTCCCCAATAGCCATTAGCGACTCAACCCGCCAAGATTTACACTATATCCTTTCTGATAACGTCAAGCATTATGCTTTATTTTCCAAATCATTAGCATGCACAAGAATGACCTCATGGTGAACAGATGCACTTGGATATGGCAGTGATTAGATCAGTCCTCTCAGCAGTCAAGTGTGCCCATTTCAATTAACCCTTTGAAGCACTAACTGCACGGCTGCGCTGCTGGGGGGGGGGGGGGGGGCGGGTGGAAGGCAGGTTTGCAGCTTTTCTTGAAAGTAGAAATCCAGCCTTCTAAGTCTACAACCCCGAAATACACATCTTGCTCTGGTGGAAAAGTTCTCTCTTTTCCCTCTCTGGAACAGCCAACTGCTTCCATTTCCTAAGGGTTAACACAATTCTGGCTTCTGATCTTAAAAAACACCCAAGCCCAACAAACGCTTCTTAGCCAGACGAGGTAATTAAAGTTGGAACGCTTCTGCATCTGTTTGTGTCTGCTTCCTTTCCACCAGGGTGTTTTTTTTTTTTTAAAGAACACACAACTATTTTGTGGAATAACTGTTTTTTTTTGCCTTTTTTTTTTTTTTTTTTTTTTTTTTTTTTTTTTTTTTTTTCTGGCTGAGGGAGAAAGAAGAGAAAAAAAAATATAGCAGCTTAAACCCGCCGTCCTCCACAAGGAGGGAAATCTGCAGAGGGAAAGGATAAGAATAATTCAATAGTGTTGGATTACGAAGGATTTCCTGGGCTGACTCTCATACCCAGCCTAATTAAAATACAGCATGTAATGTACCAGTTTAACAACAAAGGACCCTACTCTGGGCTTTTGTTCCTAATCTGCACATCCCCTAAATGAGTTCAGGGATGTCCATCCTGCCTACCCGGCTGCGTTTGCAGCCTCTGGGATACGCGGGGCTGTGGTGCGCTACAGAGAGAGGGAGTTTAAGGCTCTGCTTGTGAAAACAGCAAATGAGGTCAACTGGACGATTTTGGTGCATGAAACAGCACCTGCAAGACTCTCTCTGAGAGGGGAGGAGAAGCCAGGGCAGACTGCAGGAAACCCCACCCCATCTGACCCTGGGGAAGCATCCCAAGAGAGGCAGCGCTAGAAAAGACAAAAACATTTAGTTTAAATAACCAGATCATCATTAATAGCACACTAATAATGTGTGCTATGGACAGCTACAGATTGGTTTCATTTAGTGGCCTTGATTTGCTTCTTGTGCTGTGTCAGCCACTGAAAACAATCTTAGTTTCCTTTAAAAGTGACCCTTTCCACTGTGCACGTGTGTACACTGTGATGACAATTAGTTGGGTTTAAGATCAGAGGAGAATTAATCCTAAATTTACCTGAAAAGTTGAAGCTAGGCAGGGTTAGTGGTATCAGTGGGCTTGTGACTTGGGAAGGAGACACAGACCGGTGTCAGCACCGCACATTTATGGCTCTGTGATTTCATTTCTCTGTTTCACAACAGAAATTCCCCTTCCACACAAAGGATAGTGTCATCCCTACTTCTTAAGTGGAAGAAACCCACTTGGCAGGCACAGGACAGGTGAATGTAAGCCTGGAGGAGGTCTGACTGCCTGTGGCACAGAGGGACAGGCTGGGTGCTGGAAAACGCAGGGCTGCTTGCCCCTGTCTGTGCCAATGCCTCCAGAAGAGTGTTTCATCCCTGTCTGATCTCTAAGGGAGGAAGAGATGGCTGCACACTTACTCAATCTGCGGATCATTCTTTATTTCCAGGTGCTGCCAGTACATTTTAGCAGCACCCTGCCAACCTGAACCAGGACAAACATGGAAAAGACAAGGCTGAGGCAGGTGCTCGTGCTCCGTAGGCAGCTCTGCACAGGGCTCTCTGCATGTGGGACAGGCACTCGCCCGAGTGGCGGCTGGCAGCAGTGCTGGAGTGGGGAGGATGCATTCAGCTCCTGGCCAGGATGGCATTTGGTGAGAAACACAGCAAAACGGCAACGACCGTCACGGCTCTTGGCAACACTCGACCAAATGTGCAAGCAGAGAGGTAGGGAATGTGAGCAGACCCTCTGGAGCAAAGACTTTGATGCTGGAAGTCGAGACTGGCCTCTGGTTTCTTTGGGAGGGTGAAATCAATCCTGACGTTCCTAAGTCCAAAAATCAGGACCTGACTGTGGCAGGTTTTACTCTTAAAAAGAACAAAAGTGTGAAATCACAAAACCACATTCAGGTACTAATGCTTTCAGCACCCTGACATGCTTCAGTAGCTACCAGGAAGCATTTCAGGTATCTCTGCCATACAAAACCCATCACCACAGGCTTTAGGAAGTATGACCTGCGTGCTACTATTTAGTTGAACTAAATTTGTGTGTAGTAAGGGCCCCGTGGGCTGGACAGAAGAGGGTGAAAACGAAATCCAGTCCTGCGCAGAGCAAACCATTCAAACCCTATGGATATATCTGCGCTGCTGTTCGCTGATATGCCGATAGATAAACGATTCCCAGTGCTAACAGCACCGGGCACGGATCTACATTTCTATTGAAACCGATAAAGTTTATTTTTTTCCCTTTGTCTCAGACTTTTGGCAGAGTGTATAAAAGAATTCAGTTCACAGCTGTCCCACTTTTTTTTTTTCCCCTTCTTTCTTTCTTTCTTTTTTTTTTTTTTTTAATGTAGAAAACATTAATCAAAGCTTTAAGTTATAAGCTTTTCTACCGTTGTTTAGTATTCCAGTTCAACAAAGATCAATAGAGGCCATCCCTGTGTTTCTTGACGCCTCTCCAGGAAGCAGAGGCACGATTATGTAAATAGCACCGGCTCCCCTTTACTTCTGCCAGCTTGCTTATCTCCAAAGCCTTCTGCCTGCTGCTCCTGGCGACCAATGCAAGGACACCCGAACACCTCTTATCTCCTCACAAAGCTCTGAGCGCGCGAGGATTGCAGCCAGTAACGCTAAACAATGCTGCGCGCCTGATTTTATTTGTAAGTGATTTATTTGGGCAAATTTAATTTCTTCCTTCAATTTTTCATTTTAGATGGAAGAGATTGGCTAACGAGTTCAGGCTAAAGAGAAATAGAGCAGATGTCCTGCAACATCTATACGGCTCTGCAATGATCTATTAAACAATCCGGAAGAGCGGCAGGGAATAATTAGAAAGCGCCAGTTTCACCCTGTGAGTGTAAAAAGGGGATTAAGGAATCTTTGTTAAAGAGTCCGACACACGGCGACCATATACTCTTTTTTTTTTTCTTGGAGGCTGGAGAAACAAATCTTGAGGGTACTAGAAATCTGCATTTCAGAGCCACAAGCTTCCTTTCAGAAGACACTTGTTTAAACTCCAATTAAAGCAGCGGTTCGGATCTCGCCGACCGCGTGCTAGCTCCCAGTCTCGACAGGGCACGAAAGGCATCGGCTCCCGGGGCTCAGCATCGCATTTTCATCGCTCGGTAGGGCCGATGAATGATGATCAGCATCAGTGCGTGTGGACATACACGCACGTATAGCCATACGTGGATTAAAAGCCCCCAGACAGGTTCCAGGCCAGGTGTTGGAAGGCAGCCTGACATTTGCTCATCTGTTTTGAAGGGAAGCGTCAGCACACTGCACGCCGCTCTGATTTCCTAACAGAACACCGTTCTTACATTTCTTTTGCATTAATCCCTGACCCTGGTATCTCAGCAGCATAATCCCCATTTAGCATTAGTAGCAACGGCTTCTACTGTGAGGAACTATTTTTCGATAAGTAAGCAGCGATTCAGGCATAGCTTTTGAACAACATATTCCCAGCTCAGCAAGAAACCCACACTCCTGAATGAACCCGAGCACATTACTGAGAGAAAGTTCATTAACCTTGCTAGATTCGGGGGTTAACAGGATAGCCGAAGAAAGGAGCAGAGTGAATAGCTCTGATGCAAAACAAATTAAAATGAATGTCATCATTCCTTTTGATATTCATTAGTTGATTCAGGGGAAGAATGGTCGTCTTAAATTTGCAAGCATTTATCTACAAAAAACAGGTGTACATCTGCTGCTCAAGTGCTTCTTAGTGCTAAAGAGAAGAATAACGTGCAGAGACTCACCAGTTCCACTCAGGGAGTAGCTGGGAGAGGGAGAAAAGACCTGAGCGGCAAAATCCTCAAATGTCATTACTTCTTTGTGGTTCTGGATTATTGCTTCGAGATACAGAGCTCGCTCCTCGTAGCTGCAGCGGCCGGGTTAAGGAAACGTCTGCGCAGAATTCCATGCCGGCACCGGCACTTTGGATCCACAGCAATGGAAAAGGGGAGAGCGATGCTGCTTAACGGTTCTGAACACAGGCAACAAGGAGTAAACACTTAGTGGCTTGAAATTAAGGGTTACACCTTTTAGCTTTGGGAATGAAAGGCAGTGACTCAGTAGGTCTGGCAGACTGCTAAAGTTACCGGGGGCAGAGCAAACCCCCAGGTCTGCAGGCTTTTAAAACTGCAATCCAACTGTACAAATGAGCATTACAGAAAGGTCCTGGTGCACAATATTCCTATGACAATAACCCTGTCAGAGTAGAAAATGATCAGAGTGGAGAAACAAGCTACAAGACAGAGAAGAACCCAGCACTCCCCCCCCTTCCCAATGTTTATTTGATCACTGTACTTTTAAAAGAAATTAACCACACTAAACCCAATTCCTGAGAGCGTGACGCTGATATTTAAGGCAGGTGCTGGGAGGTGTAATCGTCTATACCCTAAATAAAGGATGCATGGTGGAAAAATCCACCCCACAACTTGCATGCATTATAGTCTGCATAATGCGGGCAACAAAGCAATCTAAAATCAAGACTATTGCCTTTTAATTAAAACTCGGCAACCTGGAACACACAGCATTCAAATGTGTAATCAAAAACCAGTCACCAATAAAACTTACAAGCGTAACAAGCTGAAGCAACTTTCCAGCTGTCTTAATAGGACCCCTGCTTGCGGCAGCTTTTCACAGCAGAGAAAGCAAATCTTTCCCTTTTGTGTGCAGCTTCTGTTTTCTCAGAAGGTGAATCATACACTTCCAATAACAGGATAACGCCTGAAACAAATCTACAATGGGGCTGGAGAGCCTCACGTATGACTTTATGAATTAAGGCTCGCAGGAGCCAGGATGACATCTCATTCTCCGTTTCCTCATCTAAAACAAAAGTTTCCCCAGCCTCATTGTGCGGCTGTTGCGGGGAAATGTGTTCTGACTCTGCGAGGCTGTTAGGCGGGAGCAAAGGCCAAATCAAATCTAGAAATTACAGGCAGTGAGAATAACACCAGTGACAACATAATGCAGGTGAGGGTATTTAAAATTGAAAAGCATTACTAATTAATAGTGAAGTGCCATTTGTGACTTTCATTACATTAACAAAACCACTCTGAAAAGAGAATTTTTTTATTTAGGGAAAAAAAAACCCAAAACACAAACAACAACAACAAAAACCCACAACAAAACCGTCAGAGTAAAACGGTGCTTGAAAATAGGACAGGAGGGTCTAGTGCTCAACCTCAAGGGAACCAGCAAAGGGTTGTCTCAAATGTACCTGAGTTCCTACAGGCATGGTGGGAAAAATGAAAAATAGGAAAAGGCAAAAGGAAAGAAAGAGGAAAAGGTGAAAAGGGGGAAAAAAAAAGAGGAAAAGGCAAAAGGAAAGAAAGAGGAAAAGGTGAAAAGGGGAAAAAAAAAAGAGGAAAAGGCAAAAGGAAAGAAAGAGGAAAAGGTGAAAAGGGGAAAAAAAGAGGAAAAGGCAAAAGGAAAGAAAGAGGAAAAGGTGAAAAGGGAAAAAAAAGAGGAAAAGGCAAAAGGAAAAAAAAGAGGAAAAGGCAAAAGGAAAAAAAAAGAGGAAGAGGCAAAAGGAAAAAAAAAGAGGAAGAGGCAAAAGAAAAAAAAGAGGAGAAGGCAAAAAAAAAAAAAGAGGAAAAGGCAAAAGGAAAAAAAGGAAAAGTAAAAAGGAAAAAAAGAGGAAAATTTAAAAGGCAAGAAGAAAAATATTTTAAAAAAGAAAGAAGGAAAAATAAAGGAACAAAAATAAGAAAATAAAAAAGGGGAAAAAAGAAGAAAAATAAAAGGAGAAAACAGAACAAGAAAGAAGGAAAAAGAAGAAAAAAGAGGGAATAGGGTAAAAGAAAAAAGATAAAGGAAATAAGAGACAAATGAAAATGGATAAAACAGACAATAAATAAGGGGAAAAATGAAGAAAAAGGAGAGGATAAAGAAAAAGATGGAAAAGGAAAAAGTAAAAATAGGAACAAAAAATAGGAAAAAGGACAAAAGAAAATCTACTCAAAAGGAAAAAGAAAAAGTCAAAATAAAAGAAGGAAAAAGAAAAAGGAAAAATGGGAGAAAGGAAAGAAAAAAAAAAAAAAAAGAAAAAGGAAAGAGGGAAAAAGAGGGAAGAAGAAAAAAAGGAGGGAAAAAAGGAGAAAGTAAAAAGAAAGAAGAAAAAGGCAAGAGGAGTAAAACCAAAACAAACAAAACAAAAAAAAAAGAGAGAGAGAGAAAAGGATTTAGCCTTTAATGGTAGCAGAGGACGACTGCTATGTGATAAATCTTCTTACGAAGTTCCCGTGGAAGGCTGGAGAAAGGAAATCAATAGCTGGCGATTCAGAGTTTGCACCTGCTGACAGCGTTATTTGCTTAGCTCTGCTCTCCCCTCCCCTAAGCCCAGGAGAACGCATTCCTGGTAGCGCAAGCATCAGCCCGCCTGCGTTCGGGGCTGCCTCCCCATTATGGGCTGAACTCCTGATGACTCTTGTTAATGAATAGGCTGCCAAACTTCCTGGGAGAGGAGGCACACGCCTGGGCCCTGTTCTGAGAGGGGCCGACGGATGCCATTCACTTCTCATTACGGAGGCGCTCGCTCGGCGGCGCGCTCAGGCTGTTGCCGGGGCCGTGCGGGGTGCGCGGCCCGGCGGCGAGCAGCGGGACGCGGGGGGCCGCGGGGCCGTCTGGCCACAACAGCCCCTCCGCCACCGAGCCGGGGCCGTCTGGCCAACAGCCCCTCCGCCACCGAGCCGGCACGTGCTGGCGCAGCGGGAGCGGACCCGGCCGTGACAAATTGCTGAAAGGCCTCGGCTAAAGCGGCGGCCGACGGCCACCTGAGCCTGCGGGCCGGCCGGCAGCGCTCGATTCATCGCCCAAGCCTTTTAGGCTCGCGGGCTGCTTGTGGGCCCGCTTTAAACAAGGCGGGGAGGCTAGAAAAGGCTTTTCATGCTATGCCTAATAACATCCTGCTGTTTAATGAAAGACCTTGCACATCGGACACGTAGGCGCACAATGCGCCCAACAACTGCGGACACACCGCGGGTTTGTACCCCTTGTGCTAAATATTGCATGGGGAAATAAAAAAGAAAAGTGAGGAGATTTGGACCGGGTTAGCTTCACGTCTCGTAAAATCCTTATTTATGTGACACGAGATGCCCCTAGCCGCACAAAAGGCTGGGAATAAACCCTCTCAGCCAAACAGCTGGGCAGCTAGCGGAGAGGCAAGCGAAAAATAACCTACTGAGCTAAGCCAAGGTCTGGGGAGCTGTGTGGATCGATTGGCAGCTTTAGGGGACACAAGGCAGATCCTCGTCCGGTGCTGCTCCTGCAGATTAAAAAGCCGAGGTGGTAGGTGCAGATACCAAAGACCCAGCAAGGAAGGCTGCTGCATGCACCAGCCCCGCTGGCACCAGCACCCTTCTCAGCTCAACACACTCCTTAAGCCTCTCCCATACAGGCAGTGAGTGAGGTGCTCCTAGTCCGTTTCACTTCCAGCCTAATCTAAAGAGCATTAAGTCACTGCAGGAAAATTAAACTCTCTGCTGTCTCTTTTTAAAGACACACACACACACATTAGGGGAAGCAGTTTGGAGGCATTAAAATCAAAGTTTTGCCAAAGTGTAGGAATTGCAATGGGGGCATTAGGAACATAGCAAATAGGCTGTAAAGAACCCTCTAAGAAATACCTCCAGCCTGAGAATACTGGTCAAGGAAGCAGAATGACACCATGAAAACCATCTGATCTCTCCAGCAAAATCTTTGTTCTGTCACTTGCTCAAGTTGCAAACAAAACTCACTCCTGTATACAAAGAAAACCAGCATTCTCCTACCTAATTGTGTTTATGTCTGGAGGTTGCATTGGTGTCGTTATGTTAATCACCTGTCAGATACCTCCGAGTCCCCAGTGAGGTGTTTTGAGGATCTGAGAGAACATAACCCACGCAAAGCACAGTAATAAGAGATAGATGGGGAGATAGAGGAGGAAAACTCAGCCTTTCAGGACCGTTTGCACAGCAGCAGCTTGAAACAGTAATCTTCCGCTGCAGCCTCAAGAAGCTTCGCATTTATCACCATGTAAGAATGCATTCATCTGGATAATCACTCCTGAAACACTGGAGCTGTCAAACTGCAGCCCCTCTCACTGTGCTCTGCCTTCACCCTTAAGAACCAGCAATGTGGTTTCATTGGCTTACATATGTTGCAACACAGAGCTGCATCATTTCGCTATGAAGTTCATGCCACCTCTCTCCCGTGAGCTTTCAGCACAGTGTGCCTGACACAAAGGTGCCCAGGGATGTGTGTGCATTTTTTAGACCGAGCCAATATGCACATAGTGCCCCACCAACTACTGCACTTGAGGAAACAAACCAAAAATCCCCACAACACACACATCAGCAGACTCCCACTCCCGGCTCGCTGCTCTGCTCTGGGCTGAGCAGGACCAGAAGGAAAGTGCCTGCCTGGCTTTTCCACACAAGCCTCAGGGCTAGATTGCTCAAGTGAGGCATGCAAATCATTTTCTGAAGACGGCCTGGCTGCGGGGAGGACGGGTGATGATCTTGAACCCTGCCCGGTGAAGAAGCTGGACAGCTGGCTTCCCTGATTAACTAAGCCCCCATTTATCTGGAGGTTTGGGGCGTCCCCAGAGATCTTCAGATAAATGGAGTTATAGGAGACATTCAAAGGAGCTGATCAAAAGCAGTCCCCTTTTAATATGTATGGCAATTTGACCCACCTCTTCCAACGGATGCATTATTCTACATTTTGCTTCTACCAAGGCCAAACTCCAGAGCAAAATGTTATTTATTTGCTATGTTAAATGACATACAGAGCCACGACAAGGGGTGAATTGTTGACAGTGAATACACAGATAGAACTGGGGAGAGCAGGAATTTAGCTCCGATTTGAATGCAGCAATCACATCTCAGGAGTTGAATGTTATTAACTTTTACAACCATTTTATCAGTTTATCAATTATTTTCAGAGTTCGTCTGTACCAGGTAAGATGTTTGAAAACAACAGTAAAATGTGAGGATTAATTATTTGCATTAAACCATGCCTTACTCCAAATAAGGATTAAACTCACTGCAGGCAGAGGGATGGCCTGTGAAGCTCTGTGGTGAAACACACACAGGATCTCCTTCCAGATGGAGAATCCAAACAAAGACAAAAGGTAGGATTCTTTTGCAAATGCTGTTATCAGCCAGTGCAGGGCTCTGACCTAAAGCATCACTCCCACATTTAACCTCCACAATGCAGAGCCAGTTTCAGACACATGGTTTAAAATATAAAGACTTTGAAAAGCCTTCAGTCCCCACCATCTGGGTGCTGCAGGTGAACTGAGCCATCCTGGGATCAAGATCTGGCCAGCATTTCCCTCTGCACATACACACAAGGTTCAACCATAACTAACTACCTGTTTGGAAACAGGGGGGGGGAATGAAAGGTGATTATTCAGACGGATCCTGAAAATTTAGAACTTTGGCTTATCAGCCTCAGCTCTGTGCTGACCTCAGGCAGAACTACCAGCTGCCATCAGTGCTGATGGCAGTAGTCAGCAACTCCTACCCCACACTGTTTTTAGAAAACAAAAGTGTTCTGGCAACCTTTATATTCTCTTGCCAACCCATGGAAACAACCATGCACTGTGTGGACACAGCACTCCCTTCATGCAAGTAAAAGATAAAATTATTTGGGGGTTGTGAACAGGCAAAGGGAGAACTGACTGGCTGCCCTCACCAGCTCGTCGTTTGTGCTGCGCCAGCGCCAAGGGGCTCTAGTCCTGCGACTGGAACACGACTGCTCATGTCCATGGAGAGCACACGCTGCAATGACTGTTCCTCTGGCTCCAGAGGGACTGCCAAGGATGTTAATGTGGACTGTTGGCATGAGCCTACTGCAATTCCCATCTGTGAAGTGAATCCCACTCTGAGCAGGGCTTTTGGGGCATCGGGCCAGTGGACAAGCTGAAAGTATAGAGGTAGACAGCTCTTTCCAGCCCATCACACATCAAGGCTGTCTACATGTCCACATGCCAATTCACCCAACGAGGAAGGCTTGTAGAAAAGAGAAAATCTTTGAGCTTATTGTTCAATTCAAGAAGGCATTTGCTACATCTAGGCTAGAGCCTTCCAGCCTCACCGGTGCTTATATTGGTGCACACAGTGTGTGGACAGGAGGTGGAAAAACCTACTTTGCAAACAGCAGAGTCCAGAAGGCTTGACAGACTCTAAAGGTGGAGGAAATGCAGGGCTATGATAAACTTTTGTTTTACTGATTGCCATTTAAGATTTCAATCTCAGGGAGCTACTGAGAAGTCATTTCTGACCATTACAAGTATTTCAGCATCCTCCTGATGTGCATCCTAAGAACCAAAGATGGTGGCACAAGAAGGGTTTGTTCCTGAAACTGTGATAGCGGTTTTGAAAACAAACAAGAACATAAATGTTTGGGACTTACCAACCTGGAATAAAGCAGGGACCATAAAACTGAAGTTTAGATAAATGTATTGGTAGATGACCTTTATGCACCTAATTGTTCTCCTTAAACTGTGAACAGGAGACAGCTACTGTGCTTTTAAAATGCTGTGATAGGCAATCTCGGTGGGAAACTCAATATGCTTGATTTGGCTTCCCATCCTTTATGGTCTGGTGACCATCAGTACTGCATAAATTTAACTGCAAACTTTTGGGGGAATTTTAGTAACATATATCCTTCACTAAACAGGTGCAATTAAATTGTACCTGTCAACAGCTGCAGCTTTAGGTGCTTCTTGTGAGCCACGACAGCTGAGGTCACAACTTTTCAAAGTGATGCATGCCCTAAATTGGTCACCGCACTATGTAAGATGGGTATTAGATGAGGCTATCTCTGTATTCCAAATCAAACCAACGGTTCTGTGCAGGAGGGGAGTGGGATTGGCTCCCCTGCCCCGTAGCCGGGCCCCAAGAAGACCATCTGTCTGCAGTGCAGCCAGGGGAGGCAGGGCTCCGTGCTCTCCCTCGGTGGAGCACGGTCGGCTAGTGCCAGGGCTGCTGTTCCTCCTCCTTATCCAGAACAGGCAGATTATCTGCTGCTGCCAAAATCAAGAGCTCATCCTCTCCACAGCATAATTTCCCTCTGCTCTGCCACCCCTCTGTGCAGAATCGCACAGACAGGCAGCCCTCTCTCACTGCTGTGCTGGGGGCAACTTGGGGGTTTGTTTCCAGTCACTGGGGTGGCTGGAGCCCAGGACATCCTGGGGTACAGAGAAGTGATTGTCATTGAAACCGACAGGTATGGGGCGGTTTTCAAAGGGATTTCTTGTTTGTGGAGCGTTTGCCCAGAGCCTGGAGCTCTGCCACCTCCCTTCCCCCCACCCCCAGCGGGCCTGGGTCTTTTCACAGGGTTACAAAAGAATCTCGGACCTGACTGATGGAGATGAGAGCTTAGAACCCACCGTAACACAGAATCAAAAATAACCTGCCGTTGCTTCAACAGAAGCAGGAAGCTACAGCATTTTCCGACAGGCACTGTGCAAAACGCTTGTTTACTCCTCACAGACGGTCGCCATCAATTGCTTTGAAGAGGAAAGTGAAACAAAACAACAACAAAAGCACGTTTCACATGGTTTTAAACCATCTCCCTGGAAATCAAGCCGTGTAACAGCAACATTGTACTGCAAGATGCCCCGAGGCCAAAAGCTCCGGCGCCGGCTCTCGGCTCCCGCAGTTTGTTCAGCAGCACGGTGCCCAAGGTGTGCCGCGACCCACCCGGCTGGCAGCAGCCCCTCGCCTGCCGCTCTGGGACACCAAGAATATGTGGCACATTAGTCATGCCGAGTGCTTCAGGGGAGAGTTTTGCATTTATTATGAGCAAGGCAGAAAACAAGCTTTCATCTTAATTTACTACTCCTATTCCTTGCGGGAAGCCCCCGGGAGCAGATCCCTCGTACCATTACAGAGCGATGGCCTTGTGGCAGCAGTGAAGGTGCAATGGGCTCCTCTCCTGCTGTCACACAAGTTCTGAACGTTAACAGCACTCCTGGCTATCCTCATGTGAAGCTGGGTTTATTCTAAAGTAGAGTACTTGAGATGATCTCCCATCAGCTCTTCCTGCTAGGCTGAGGACAAAAAGTTAGACGTGCAACTCCTCATCTCCTTTATCAGCTTTGTTCTCCCTAATGCAGCAGTGGCAGAACTACCACAGGCACAGGTGCCCAGAAAAATGGCACTTGCATGCTTTGGGTCCTACCCTCAGCCCTCTGTGTATCCAAGGTGCATTTAGCAGCTGTGCTCACCGCACTGATAAGGCTTCGATTAAAATATTTCTATTTATTAAAATGATTCCATAATTGCCCATTATCAGCTAGTGCAGCAGAAGCCTGCCTGCTAAATCACTCCGCAGGGGGCACAAACATTGAGTCACCAAGAAGCTATTTCTGAAAGAGTTCTGCATTGCAAGGACTATCAGGGCTTCACTTATAGAAAGTTTTGGCCAGCAAATGAGTGGGGCACGATTCCCTCACTATGTATTTTCTGTAGAAGTATCCATACAGTTCCCTATCCACTCCTGAGAGAGACTCTAAATGAACAGAAGCTGTTCAGGTCTAATTGAAAGCACCTTGCCAGCTCTCCTGAGCAGAGAGACAGAACCACAGAATTGGTTTGGTTGGAAAAGACCTCTGAGATCATCAAGTCCAACCACTGACCTAACACCACCATTGCCATTAAACCACATCCCAAAGTGCCATGGCTACATGTTTCTTGAACACCTCCAGGGATGGTGATTCCACCACCTCCCTGGGCAGTCTGTTCCAACCCTTTACCACTCTTTTTGTATTTTTTGTAATATCCAACCTAACCCTCTCCTGGCACAGTTTCAGGCCATTTCCTCTCATAGATGTAGAGGTCCTCTCTCTTGAGGGTGGTGGGGTGAATTATTTTCTGGCTGTCTCCTCCAGCAAAACCCTCATTCACCCAGGGAACTAGCCAGGAGGCCACAAAATTAAAGATGAGTGGGAGAGGCCTGGAGAGCAGAGGGTCAAGATCTGCTGTTAGCCCTGAGGCAGCACAGGCTGCAGGAAGAGGTAGGCCTTCAGGAGAACCTCATTAAGAGCAGAGCCTGGCCATGCCTTTCCTTTGCCTGTGCACTAGCAGGAGCTTAGGAGTGGGAGCTGCAGAGCCTTCAGCAGAGAGGTGTGGAAGGCAAGCAGCCTAGTGACTGCAGAAGACAAATCTCTGGGTTGTATTTTCAGAGAGATCATTAGGAGAGCGGAGCCGCCCCGTTTTATCAGTGTGTGTACAGCTGCCGATGCTCCTGTGCTGCAATTATCTGCCTGCTGCCACAAACGGGGTGCTCATCAAGGGACAAATAACTGGAGGAAGGGTCACATGTTACCCAGCAATCCTTCCCCCACCCTGAGTGCTTTGTTGCAGCCTTAATTTTATTCAAACACTAACAAAATGCACCTATTGCAGTAATTCCACTAATGAGCTGTTACTTTTGGCCATCTTAGAAAAAGAGGGCAAAGGTACAAAGGTTCAATTATTTGTGGTTTCCTTCTGCCTTCCAGTGCCTTCAAATTGGCTGCTTGAACACACAAGGATAATGCACTATCCTTGCTTCACTATTGTTAGCCACATACCAGCAATACTCCTCTCCTTTTATTATCTTCTGTTCCAGCGCACGTGGGTTGTGCAGAAGGGAGGCTTCTTTGGACAGTTTGAGTATTTTCCCACTAAACCAGTAAGCTAATAACATTTGGTTGGGGAAGAGCAGCAATAGGATTGTCAGATGTATCTCTCAGATGGCTGCAGAAAGGATACTGTATGAAGACAGATGCTGTGCTGCACTAAAAGCAGCAGGTCTTGTGAGATCACACCTTGAATACTGCATCCAGTTCTGGTGTCCCCAGCATAAGAAGGACACAGAGCTGTCGGAGCGAGGCCAGAGGAGGGCCACAAAGATGATCCAAGGGCTGGAGCACCTCTGCTATAAGGACAAGCTGGGGTTGTTCAGCCCAGAGAAGAAAAGTCTTTGGAGGGACCTTAAGAGCTGCCTTCTGGTACCTGAAGGGATTCTACAGGAAAGATGGAGAGGGACCTTTCATAAGAGTGTCTAGCAACAGGACAAGGGCAAATGGTTTTAAGTAGAGGGAAAGTAGGGTTAGACTGGATGTTAGGAAGAACTTCTTCAGTACAAGGATGATGAGACTCTGGAACAGGTTGCCCAGAGTGGGTTGTGGATGGCCTCTCCCTGGAGCTGTTTAAGGCCAGGCTGGATGAGGCCTTGGGTGACCACATCTAGTTGAGAAGCATCCCTGTACATGGCCAGGGAGTTTGGAGTAGATGATCTCTGAGGTCCCTTCCAACCTAAACCATTCTATCACTGAAAAGCATCTCCAAAACTTTGGGCAAAACCCCCCATGACACTGGGTTGTCAACATTTGTAATCCTCATCCTTGGGAGAAAAAGTGGGCAAGTGACTGAACCCTTAGGAGAAGGGATTGCCCAGGAGATCAGATGAAGCTAAGTGGTAAAGGAACTAAAGGATAAGTTGGGCCTCATTTTTTTTTTTTTTATCTTTCTTGACAGATTTCCTCTCTCCTGCTTTAATAATGCAAAGAAAATGTAAATGAACTATTAAAACCCCCTTCTGCTGTTGTGTTTTAGAAGCACAGAAGTGACTTTAGTTAGGATTATTTTTATGAATAAGAGCTCTGTAGTTCTAAAATCTCACACCGAACTCATTTTGTGTTTGCTAAGCCAGACATTCCCCTTCATAAGACAAAGCATCTGGGTTTGGTAGCAGCAGCAGCAGGCTGCAAAAAACATCCAAACCTTTGGTTAGCCTCAGACTTCAGCATCTCTAGCTTCAGGCCATATACATGTATTAAGTGGGGAATCAAGTTGGAAGAGAAGCAGGAACAGTTTTCCGGTAGCTCATTGTTTGTATTTGACAGCTGTTGGAAACTGCTTACATGCTGGAAATATTAATAGTGCTGATGGAGATAAGTGAGGCAGGCAGGCATTAGAGGAGCTGTTTATCACATGGCTCTCCTCCATGGCTGCAACTTCCTCTGGACAAGTCAGATAATGGGATTTGATCCTAAAACACGCACAGCAGATACTGGAATGTTTACTTGGAGCCCTAACCAGAAAATAAAGGCAGCAGTGTGGTGAAGTAAGTGAAAGCCTTGCACCTTCTGCTTAAACACCAGGCTGCTCCTGGAGGTTTGCACAGCCACAGCAACGACTTTTTTACTCTACACAGGAGGGAGAGTCCAGCTCTCAAACTGGAGAGGTAGGCTGAGGAGAAATCTCATGAGGTTCAGTAAGACAAAGTGCAAGGTCCTGCACCTAGGTTGGGGTAATCCTCAGTAACAGTCCAGGCTAGGGTATAATGAAACTGAGAGCAGCCCTGCAGGAAAGGACTTGGGGGTGCTGGTGGATGAGAAGCTGGACATGAGCCAGCCATGTGCACTTGCAGCCCAGAAGGCAAATGGCAGTCTGGGCTGCATCTGAAATAGTGTGGCCAGCAGGTCAAGAGAGGTGATTCTGCCACTCTGCTCTGCTCTGGTGAGACCTTGTGTCCAGCTATGGGACCTCCAACACAAGACAGACATGGCCTGCTGGAATGGGTCCAGAGGAGGGCTCCAAAGATGATCAGAGGGGGCTGGAGCACCTCTCCTACAAAGAGAGGCTGAAAGAATTGGGGCTGGTCAGCCTGGAGAAGGCTTCAGGAAGATCTCATAGCTACATTTCAGTATGTGAAGGGAACCTACAGAAGGCTAGGGAGGGACTGTTTAGAAGGGCTTGGAGTGATAGGACAAGGGGCAATGGTTTGAAACTGGAGCAGGGGAGATTTAGGTTGGACACCAGGAGGAAGTTCTTTCCAATGAGAGTGAAATACTGGAACAGGTTGCCCAGGGATGTGGTTAAGGCCCTGTCCCTGAAGACCTTTAAGATCAGCCTTGAATATCCCTGGGCATCCTGATGTAGCTGGAGGTGTCCTTGCTGCCTGCAGGGTGGTTGGATAAGATGACCTTTGAGAGTCCCTTCCAACCTGATGCAATCTGCGAATCTTTCCTTTTTCCTGTGAGTTCCTTGTTCCAGTGAGTTCTGCCTCTGTACCTCATGATCAGATTGATGTAACATCCTACACATGTACCTTTGCTTTCAACCAGGACCCACATTGCCTCCCCATGATGAAATTCCGGCTGGAGCTCAGAGGGATCTGTGAACCTATGGATCTTGAGGTGGTGGAGCCAGAGCAGCTGGGAGACTTCCCTCCTGTGCAGAGCATAGCCCTGACTGCAATTCTCCCACCAGAAATGCCACAGAGCTGCTGGTGAAGGGACATTCACATTACTACAGTAACTGCCATCACATTCACCACATTTCCTCAGAGCCTATGTTTTCAAGCTCCACCACAGCAGAATGGAAGCGAACACACAGTTGAATCTCCCAGACATACTGAAAACCTGAAGGTACCAGCCATAAGCCAAGTCACTCACAGCTCTGAAAATTAAACAACCAGAGAGAGGAGAAGGAGATAATAACAGATTCATAATTCAAAATTCTGGAGAACTGTTCATCAGACTTATCAGACAATTAAGTAACTTGCAGGATAATTTTGCTACAGCAGATCAGAAGTCAACTTTTGTCTCAACATCACATTTAAATGATAAGGGAAGGGAGGCAGAAATTATCAAAATACTTCCCTGCACAGTCACTTCAGAGATCTGGATGCTTTGGAAGTTGAAAAGGGGATAATTACTGACAGCTTAAAGATGACAAGCAGTGCAAAGGCAGCAAAACACTTGTGAAATGGCTGACAAAACCGGAGGGAAGAATCTGGTTCACCAGCACATCACTGCACACCAAACCTTGTGGGCAGGCAGCTGGGTGGCAGAGGAGGTGCCCACAAGTGGGGTATACCGAGGATGGCTCCTGCACCCGGCCACCCCACCCAAGCTGCACCCTGCTTACTGCAGACCCCCACCAGACCATGTAAAATGAGAGGATGTCTTCCTCTAAAGTACCTTTCCAAAGGACAGAACCTTTCCCTGCAAACTGGCTAGCCTCTTCTGTAAGGAAGCATGGAAATTGTCTTACCTGGGACACACTGGCACTACTGGCTGGGAAAGCCCAGCACTCTTGCCACAACACTCCTGAGTTCCTTATTAATTTATGGTAAAGCTAACATTGCAGCCCTGCAGAATGGCGAAGTGAGGTGATGAGAAAATTACCCAGAAAATCTGTGTTAAAGAGGGAAAAGTCCACTCTGCACTGTGCATGTGCATTATCTGACTTCCAGAGACAAGGAGGCAACTGCAGGCCCATAAATCAGCTGAGATTATATCCAGCTGCAAACCTGCTGGCAAAGTCTGTGCTTCAAGGTTGTGAGCCAGATGCTGCAAGTGTTCTGTATGTGGTGCACACACACCAGGGAGCAGTGCTGCCCACACAAACAAGAACAAAAGGAAATGCCTTTCTGGACTGTAAAGACACTGAAACTAAAATTGTCCTTCCGTTGAGTTTGAGTCAATCTTTTTGCCCACACTGGGAGCAGCAAGCTCCCTGCTACACCAACCTGTATCCCATGCACATACATTGATAGAATGGGTTGGGTTGGAAGGGACCTTAAAGATCATCTGGTTCCAATACCCCTGCCATGGGCAAGGACACCTTCCACTAGGTCAGGTTGCTCAAGGCCTCACCCAACCTGGCTTTGAACACCTCCAGGGAGGAGGCATCCCTGACCTCCCTGAGCAACCTGTTCCAGTGTCTCGCCACCCTTATTGTAAAGAGTTTCTTTCTCCTATCCAGTCTAAATCTGTCCTCCTCAAGCTTCTTATTGATGGCAGATTCTACACCTTGAATGGAGGAGTCAATAGTACTGTGAGCCCGAGGAAAGATAACAAACTACTCCATTGCCTATGGGAACAGAGCGCTCAGGGTATCACTGACACCATTATATTTGACTAATTGATACCCAATAGTGCTGCTTCCAGCTCTTCAAAATTAAACCTTTTCCAAATGAAAATCCTTGGAAAACACAAAATTTTACAAGCTGTGCAGCAGTTACAAATGTGCACAAATATTGACAACTTCCTTCGGAACAATGATATCCCACAGAGGATCTATCCCACAGTCTAGAACAGAATAAGCTGAAATACCTTGAATTCCCATTCCCCAGGAAGAAGTGCAGCAGTGATTTCTGAGAGCACGCATGCCCCACAGCCAAAGGGCTTGCTGTGGGTGTGAGCTGTTGATGAGCAGCATGTGGACATATGGGATGCCTGGAACTTACCAGCGTGAGCTTTCACCTCCTGGCACACATGTACACAGGTCACCTTTGTGCCTCAGATACAACTAAGAATCTCTCCTTCAAATTCTCTTTGGTACAGAGAAAATCATAGAATCATAGAATCATAGAATCAGTCAGGGTTGGAAGGGACCACAAGGATCACCTAGTTCCAACCCCCCTGCCATGGGCAGGGACACCCCACATTAGATCACGCTGGCCAGAGCCTCGTCCAGCCTGGTCTTAAACACCTCCAGGGACAGGGCCTCAACCACCTCCCTGGATAACCCATTCCAGGGCTTCACCACTCTCATGGGGAAGAACTTCTTCCTCACATCTAGCCTGAATCTCCCTATTTCCAGCTTCATTCCATTCCCCCTAGTCCTATCACTACCTGAGATCCTGAGAAGTCCCTCCCCAGCCTTCCTGTAGGCCCCCTTCAGATACTGGAAGGCCACAATGAGGTCACCTCGGAGCCTTCTCTTCTCCAGACTGAACAGCCCCAACTCCTTCAGTCTGTCCTCATAGGAGAGGAGCTCCAGCCCTCTGCTCATCCTCCTGGCCCTTCTCTGGACACGCTCCAGCACGTCCACATCCCTTCTGTAATAGGGGCTTCAGAACTGGATGCAGTACTTCAGGTGGGGTCTCACCAGAGCTGAGTAGAGGGGGAGAAGCACCTCCATTGACCTGCTGGTCACACTTCTCCTGATGCAGCCCAGGATCTGATTGGCTTTCCAGGCTGCAAGTGCACATTGAGAGCTCATGTTGAGCTTCTCGTCCACCAGCACCCCCAAGTCTCTCTCCTCAGGGCCGCTCTCCAGCCTCTCAGATGATCTTCTCAGTGATGCCCAATGACAGGACAGGGGCAATGGGTGGAAGTTGGAGCAGAGGAGGTTCCACATGAACGTAAGGGAAAACCTCTTCACTGTGAGGGTGACAGAGCCCTGGACCAGGCTGCCCAGAGAGGTTGTGGAGTCTCCTTCTCTGGAGACATTCAAAACCCACCTGGATGTGTTCCTGTGTGACCTCTAGGTGATCCTGCTCTGGCAGGGGGTTGGACTGGATGATTGTTTGAGGTCCAACCCCTAGCATTCTGTGATTCTGTAATACTAAAGGTTAATAAACCAACACTCTCAGTTTGATGAGTGTAAGGGTCAAGCAGCTACAATCAGAAGGAAATATAACTGCACAAAATAATTTTTCCCCTCCCAATTTATTACAGATCTTTCCATTATTGACAGATCTCTCATTTTTTTAATAAGACCAGGAGGAACTTCTTTACTTTAAGGGTGTTGGAGCACTGGAGTAGGCTGGAGTGGTGGTCTCCCCATCTCTGGAGTTGTTCAAAATCTGCCTGGATGCCATCCCATGCAACCTGCCTTAGGTGAACCTGCTCTGGCAGGGGGCTGGACTAGATGATCTCCAGAGATCACTTCCAACCCCTGACATTCTGTGATTCTGCAACAGTACATGGCTCAGTTTCAGCTCTATTTTACTTGATAATTTACATTCATTGCAATCAGGGATAGGTAACTGTGGGGCTTATTATCACATCCATTACAAGAGACACCATTTGCAAGATGCTCCACACTAAATGTTCTTGCTGCTGCAGTGATACAGGCTGGGAAACTGCTCTACATTAGAGAACAGGAAGGAAAGACAAATTGGGAAAAGACCACCAAGACATTAGCAGGGCTGTCCCAGCTTTAAATTGAAAATAGCATCATAGTATCAGTCAGGGTTGGAAGGGACCACAAGGATCATCTAGTTCCAACCCCCTGCCATGGGCAGGGCCACCCTACACTAGACCAGGCTGCCCAGAGCCTCATCCAGCCTGGGCTTAAACACCTCCAGGGATGGGGCCTCAACCACCTCCCTGGATAATCCATTCCAGGGTGTGGTGGTTTGGGCTGGGTGCCCTCTGCTGCATGGCACACTTCCTGTGTCCAGGAGTCCAGCCCAGTGGGTGGACACAGGAAAACCGTGTATCTCCTACCACAATCCCCTGCACCGCTATAAGACCTTGCGTGGGGTCCGCCTCTTTCTCTTTCTTCCCTCGCCGCCGCCCGGTAACTGGGGGAGACGTCTCCCGGCCTTGGGCCTGGCTAGGCCCAAGGCCAGGGGGATGGGCGGTCTCAGGCCTGGCCAGCTGAGACTAGCCTAGCAGTGGGGGGAAGAACGAGCCCTGGGGTCTTGGGCCCACCCTCAGGTGGGGATGGGGTTCATCCGGGTGTGTGTTGGGGTTACTTCTGTCACTGTTTCTGGTTTCTTTTGTGCACCTTCACTTCTTCTATTTAAACTCTTCCATCACTTTTGCAATCCGTTTGTTGGAGTCGTCATTTTGCCCGTGGTGGGGAGGGTGGCTATCTCAACCCACTACACAGGGCTTCACCACTCTCATGGGGAAGAACTTCCTCCTCACATCTAGCCTGAATCTCCCCACCTCCAGCTTCATTCCATTCCCCCTAGTCCTATCACTACCTGATATCCTGAGCAGTCCCTCCCCAGCCTTCTTGTAGGCCCCCTTCAGATACTGGAAGGCCACAATTAGGTCATCTCTGAGCCTTCTCTTCTCCAGACTGAACAGCCCCAACTCCTCAACTCCTTCAGTCTGTCCTCACAGGAGAAATAAAGAGAGAAGAAGGTTTAAAATTACAATTTGACATTTGTGACCCTTGTAAAGCAGACCTGGGGACTGAGCAGGGAATCTCCTGGGCACAGGACTCTGAGTAACGGACAAGAGACATAAAAGACACATCTTCTCAGGTTTGTGCTTGTGGCCTAGAAACCTGATGGCATCCTGGGCTGCATCAAAAGAAGCATGGCCAGCAGACCAAGAGAGGTGATTCGGCCACTCTGTTCTGCTCTGGTGAGACCTCACCTGGAGTATTGTGTCTGGCTATGGGACTCTCAATACAAGAGAGACACAGACTTGCTGGAGTGGGTCCAGAGGAAAGCTTGTTGTGATTGGACAAGGGGCAATGGTTTGAAACTGGAGCAGGGGTTGATTGAGGTTGGACATTAGGAGGAATTTCCTTACAATCAAAGTGGTGAAATACTGGAACAGGTCGCCCAGGGATGTGGTTGAGGCCCCATCCCTGGAAACATTCAAGATCAGACTTGATGTGTCCCTGGGCAGCTTGATCTAGTTGGAGGTGTCTCTGCTGACTGCAGAGGGATTGGACAAGATGAGCTTTGAGGATCCCTTCCAACCCGATGCAATCTGTGAATCTGTGCTTTTCTGAACCGTGAAGCCATGAGAGCTTAGGGGGTAGGGGTTTAATTTCAAGGCCACACTTTTATGCTGGCCCTTCATTGTTCAGTGAGTCCCCATCACTCTACTGTGGCCAAGCCCCCCAGGGAGCCCCAAGCATGGGCCTGGCAGCCTGCCCTGTGATCCTGCTGGTTTATCCCTTGGTGAGGAGCAGGCAGGAGCAGCCAACACCTGGTCCTGCGTCCGGAGCCCTCCTTGGCAGCTGACGGGGAAATCTCCCTGCCAGGTGGCTGCACTTCAATTACATTGGCTAGGCATTGTAGGGTTAACAAGGATCCAGAGGAAATCTTTTATTCATATAACACAGTGCTGCCTTTTGTTGATCTTTGAATAATGTTGCTTAAAATCCATTAAATTAAAATACTCTTTCAAGCAGGCAGCCTGCAACAGGTACAGGCAGTGTGGGTACACCACAGGCTGCTGACACCACTGCCACAGGCACACAGCCTGCTCGGGACATTCTGAGCCCCAAAAAGCAGATGATTAAGCCAGCATTTAAAATAACTGTTTTCTTTTTCTGTTTTTTGTTTGTTTGGTTTTTTTCTTCCTGGAAGTGACCTCTCAGTAGGGGGAATGGATTCCCCTTTCATTGCATGGCCCAGCCAGCGTGCACGCTGGGACGTTTCCCCCTCTCCTCGGTGGAGTAAATTAAAATTCTGTTACATGTGTCTGAAATCTGCTGGGTAAGTGGAAGGTGGGGGATGAGTGAAGAGGGAGCTACTCCCTCACAACAACAACAACAAAGTAAGTTAGTGCAATAATTTCACTGCTGCCAATGTTCTGTTGTTTTCCAAAAGAATTTCTGCACAGGTTGGAAGTAGCTCGAGGTAGCCACAGAGCCTCATCATCACATCCAAATCTTGGGAGAGAGGGGAGTTAGTGACTGAGCTGCACCAGATGGTTTTGAAACAACCAAGTGCTACACTCAAGCACAGCAGAACTTATGGTGAAGTTGGGGAGAGAGTACTAGGGAGGATGCCAAAGGGCTGGCCGGCTCTGCAGCCTGAGCTGCCATTGTTTTAATGCCCGGGATCAGTCAGTTTTCAAATGAAATTGTAAAAGCTGTGAGAATAAGAAATCCCTCAGAAAGCAGGCTGTTGGGTGTAAGTAAGGCAATGCACAGAGGAACAGAAGTGCCCCATGGCAGGACAGAAGAAACAACTACTGTATAGGAAGAAATCGGATTACAGGACAATGTGAAGGGCTCTGGAAACAGCAAGGTGGTCAGAAGGAGCATGGTGGAGCGGGTGTGGAGTGGAAACCCTACACCAAAGCAGGAAGTAACTTCTGCTCATGCTCCCGGGGAGCAAACATCGGGCTAGAGAGGTAGGTGACAAGCATGCAGCTTGCTCCAAGGCTATCAAACCCCGTAAGAGCCCCTAGTGAAAGAGCAGAGCTACTCTGCCACTGCACAGCCCTCTCCATCTGCTTCCTGCCAGATCTTTTGACGTGTCTCATTCTCCAGACAGCACAGAAACGCTCCTTTGTTTGCTGGGTGGAAGATGACCACAAATCACCTCGTGGGCTGACCCTTCCCCGGCACGTGCCTTGAAGCACCACCTCCAGCTTTATGGATTAGAAGAAGGATCCTAACAAACACAAGTGCTGCTGAGTTAAATACCTGCCGTATGAGCCTCTGCAGGATGCCTGGCAGTCAGGTTGTTCCACCAGTTTCAGGGCACAAAAGGTGTCCAGGTTGCACAGCCCTCGTCACAAAAACAGACTAAGCCAAAACCCAGAAGTTTTCTTCTTGCTCTTGGCTTCCACTGAAACTGTAATTTTCCTAGTGTTAGCACTCTTTCTTGAAGACAGTGCCCTTTAAGCTACATTTCTGAAGTTATTTGAAGTCCTTAACTGCTGAGTCACTGCAGATATAAAAGGAGAGTATGGGAAAGGGAGGAAGAAAAAGATGATGAATTTTTAATGAAGCATCAAAGTTGGTGGCAGCAAAGAGAGAAGAACACCACAGAGGGACAGCAGCCTAGGGGAGAGGTGACACAGCAGGAACTGTCATCATAGAAAACATTTTAAGTGCAGGCTTATGTAAGATGTTTCTTTATTCAAGTTTTCTTCCAATTTGTTTTAAGTCTAAAGTTTATCAAGGGAATACCTGTCCTGCTGTAAGGATTTTAGAACAAAGGCCCTTGACTTACATTTTAATTTTTACTGAAAATCAGAAGTGCTGTGAGAAGGAGTTTTGAACATGTGTTCAGAGTTCTATTCCTCTGCTTACTGTATCACACAGAATCACAGAATGCTAGGGGTTGGAAGGGACCTCAAAAGCTCATCCAGTCCAACCCCCTGCCAGAGCAGGATCACCTAGAGCAGGTCACACAGGAACACATCCAGGAGGGTTTTGAAAGTCTCCAGAGAAAGAGACTCCACAACCTCTCTGGGCAGCCTGCTCCAGGGCTCTGTCACCCTCACAGTGAAGAGGTTTTTCCTTATGTTCATGTGGAACCTCCTCTGCTCCAGCTTGCACCATTGCCCCTTGTCCTGTGACTGGACATCACTGAGCAGAGCCTGGCTCCATCCTTCCATTGCCCTGCACATCTTTATAAACAGTAATGAGGGCACCCCACAGGCTCCTCTTCTCTGAGCTAGAGAGCCCTCAGCCTTTCCTCAGATGGGAGATGTCCCACTGCCTTCAGCATCTTTCTGGCTCTGTGCTAGACTTTTCCAAGCAGTTCCCTGAGGTCCTTCTTGAACTGAGGGGCCCAGAACTGGACACAATACTCCAGAGGCAGCCTCACCAGTGCAGAGTAGTGTAGCAGGAGAACCTCTCTCGACCTACTAACCACACCCCTTCTAATACACCTCAGGGTGCCACTGACCTTCTTGGGCACAAGGGCACATTACTGGCTCATGGTCATCCTTATGTTTCACCAGGACCCCCAGGTCCCTCTCCCCGAGGAATGAAGCAGTGAGTTGCATTTGCAGTTTACTGTTTGTGTAATTACAGCTTTTCAAAAGCTACAGTTTTCTACTGCTTGAGAATCACAACAGGCAAACCTTCTGAGCTCTGAACAGAAAGGTGTCCAGCAAACCAGAAGACACTTTGCTACAACATCCATCACCAGAAGCTAGATTACAGTTATTTAAGTGACTCTCTCAGAACTCCAGAATTCACCCAATTTAAAAGGGGTTTACCACTCAATTGGCAACTATTCTGCCTCCTACAGAATGTAAGAGACTGGATGGGGCACTTGGTGCCATGGTTTAGTTGCTTAGATGGTGTTGGGTGATAGGTTGGACTGGATGATCTTGGAAGGTCTTTCTCAACCTGGTTAATTCTGTAAGCAACACTGAAGTTAACTCCTGTGCAGTCACACATACTAACACTTCCATATTGACCTGCAGGAGGAATTCAGTGACCTGTTTCTTCACAACAACCAAAGAAGAACTGGTGTCTTTGGCAGAAGTCAGAACAGCTACAAACAGTCCTTCTCCATGTAAATTTGGTACAATCACTGTGCCATGACATCAGTCCCCTGCTACAGGAGCTTCAAGCTGGCCCTCTGAGTAGCCTGCAAAATTTCATCCATTTGCTGGAAAAAATCCACTGCCACACACAAGATGAGGCCATCCAAATAATTTCACTTGCTAATTAACTTTGGAAGTAGATGGCAGCCTGGTTTTCAGGAGTGACTTCAGCAGACTGCAATGCTTACTGCATCACCAAGCTTGCTCTCTAAACCGAGTCCCGTGGCTTGGTGTAACAGCAGCGACACTGACACACATAAAGGGATTATTTGAAATGGAATATTTGGCTTTTTTTGCCACATTGCAGTAAATGCCTTGGCTTTGCCATGCTGCCTCTCTGCACAGGCACACTGCTACCCGATCCCCCCTGTACAATGCCATCGGTATCACCACCTCCTCATACTGGGCCCCCTTGAGCAAGGCTGGGCTGCCCAGGTTATCAGAACTCCTGTATGAAGCAGAAACTGTTCTGCAACTCAAAACAATGACCAGCACTTCTGAATGAAAAGAGAGACAGTGAGCATTAGCACATCAAAGGCCTCTTTCTGAAAGAAGAAAAATTGCATGATGCACACTTTAATCTTTCTGACAATCTATCTGTGGATTGATCTGAATTCTGTTTTTCACACAAATGTGAATGCTCACTACAAGAACATCTTTACCAGCAGCCAAAAAGACCAGAGAAGGACGTGCTAGAGCAAGCTTTGAACTTTAAAAATATGGATTAACATGCAATAGCATTTTCACAACTGATAGAACATCCTTCTCATCTCTCTTAATAAACCCAAACGTCAAACACATTTTACAGGCAACACACAGAAGCAACACGTTAGAAGTGGGTTTAATCTTCAAATCATAATAGCTAAAAAATCCAATTTAAAAAATCAGTAGTAAACCAAATACAGGAATATTAAAAGCTTCATCTACATGTCTATTATTCAGAATCAGTTCCCCATCCCAGACGTCGGTCCAAAGAATGTTTATCCATATGGTGATAGATGCTTTACAAATAAATATAACTAAGAGAACCACAGAATTCTTAGGGTTCTAAAGGACCTCAAGGATCATCCAGTTCCAACCCCCTGCCATGGGCAGGGACACCTCACATTAGATCAGGTTGCTCACAGCCCCATCCAGCCTGGCCTTAAAAACCTCCAGGGATGGGGCTTCTACCACCTCCCGGGCAACCTCTTCCAGTGTCTCACCACCCTCATGGTGAAAAACTTCTTCCTAACATCCAATCTACCCATTTCTACTTTTTTTTTCCATTCCCCTAGTCCTATCACTCCCTGACACCCTAAAATGTCCCTCCCCAGCTTCCTTGTAGGCCCCTGTAAGATACTGGAAGGCCACAATAAGGTCTCCTCAGAGCCTTCTCTTCTCCAGACTGAACAGCCCCAACTCCCTCCCTCTGCCCTCATAGGCCAGGTGCCCCAGCCCTCTCCTCATCCTCATGGCCCTTCTCTGGACACATTCCAGCACCTCCAGATCCTTCCTGTAATAGCAGCTCCTATTAAAGATATATATAAATACATAAAATAATACATATACATACAAACATATATAATATAATATAATATAATATAATATAATATAATATAATATAATATAATATAATATATATAAATATAATAACAGCCTTTACTGTAATTCACTCAATTAGCACTTCTGTGTAGCTAACTAAGGGTGGAATGGGACCTGTACTTGGAGGTTTAAAAGGCAATATAACTAAAATAGATAGACAACATATAATCTACTAATCGTGCTCATTCTGCTGTAAACACAGAGCTTTCTGCTCCCAGATCTTCTCACACTGCGGAAGACTTTTGTCCATCAGCCCGGAGAAGCAAACACTGAGGAGCTGCTCTGATCTAGAGAGTTCTCTGCTCAGCAAAGCATATAGAAAAGCATAGAGAGCACACAGAACACTCACCAGCAGCACACCACTGCCAAACACTGCAACACCACCTCAGTGACACAGCTCCCTACAGCCTCCCAACCAAATCATGACAATACCTGAAGGGATCCTACAGGAAGGTTGAAGAGGGACTTTTCACAAGAGTGTCTAGCAACAGGAGAAGGGGAAATTATTTGAAGCTGAGGGAGAGAAGAGTCCTTCTTCTTAGGAAGAAGTTCTTCAGTAGGAGGGTGGTGAGACTGTGGAACAGGTTGCCCAGGGAGGCTGTGGATGCCTACTCACTGGGGGTGTCCAAGGCCAGGTTGGATGAGGCCTTGAGCAGGCAAGCCTAGTTGAGAGGTATCCCTGCCCCCATGGCAGGGTGGCTGAAGTAGATGATCTCTAAGATCCCTTCCAACCTAAGCCATTCTATGATTCTATGACTTCTTGCAGCATAACACCACAGATGGGGTGACTTTCATTGTCCCTCTTCCACGCAGGCAAAACTTATTTATATTCTCATCCCTTAAAGTAGCAGCTAAAAGGAAAATACAGGGAATGAGAAGTCTTTAAGATGGTAGAGATTGCTGCAAGAGTTAATCACAGCCACACACTCAGGTGGATCTGCACCAGCCTGCAGAGGAATGAGAGGGAAAGGGAAACCAGGATGATCTGTTTCCTGCTAAGATTTCATCAAGACTGCCTGTACAGGTTTGGGTTTTTTTCTGCTGACATGTTAAACTGTTGAGTCTAAATGCTTGTGGAGAGCAGGGGAAGGACTGCCTAGAAACATCCTGGAGTTTTCTTGTAAGCATAACTGCATCCTCCTAACTATCAGCTTGAAAAGGAATGATGATTTTATAAACAAGTGTTGGTAGATGCACATGCTGAACTTGCTCTTTAAAAAAGGGCCCAATTCCCTCAGTTGTCACTCAGTCACAGCCAGCAGAATAATACATCAGAAGAACTGAAATAAGATCACAGTCTTAGACTTGCAGAATGTAACCAGTGGAAAAAGAGGAGGCACCAAAGCTGAGCCTCTCACACTGACGCTTTGCACCAAGTGGGACAGTCCCAAACAAAACACTTCCCCAAAAGACTGGGAAAACCATGGGGTCTTTTTCTTACAAATATGTCAGTGACCTGAAAGCCAAGCTACTTCAATTACAAAAAGCAGCAGCAGATCACACTTAGATTCACCTAAAAGACTGTAAAGCGTGAGCTTGGCAGTTAGAGGATGAGTTAGCGTGTGAGAATGCTAGAAAAGGAATTAAGAATAACTCCTCTGGCAATGTCTCTTTTACAACAACGGAAACACTCGACAATCATGTTAGAATCTGTCCAAAAGAGGACAGCAGCACGAGGAAAACCCATGACAAAAGATTAGCATGGCCAGGAATAGTCAGCAACACAGAACAGTTTGCCTGTGCTGTACCTTAAAACACCCAGAATGCTATGGGACACTGAAGGTACAACAAAACCCAGGGGCTCTTTGCATTCATTTCTCAAATAACATCTGAAATTTAGATGGCAGGCAACATGCTTACTCCTCTAAAGACACTGGGCTCAGCCCCAAACCCAAGCCTTGTATATCACTTCCTATTTAGCTTTTCCAGGACACAGCCTTACTCAAAGCACCAGCTCAAATGCGTGGTGGGGGGAGGAAAGAATGGCTGGACCGGACAGATGGTCTGCCTTTGGCTGCTGAAAAGGATTGAGGGAGTTGAGTAAGTATGACTTAATTCTTGTCCTGAATATTTAAGGTAAACACAGATCAATCCAAATTAGGTAAAGCACAACTACAGCTCTACAATGCTATGCCCCAGATAAAAACCAGCAACAGATCCTGAGTGCAAAAACACCCTAGGAAGAAGTGTCCTCTTTTTCCTTCATCGATCTCTCCAGCTCCAAAGGTGGTCGACAGAGTAATTTGACATTCACATGAAGCACAACTGCTTGATTTCACATTCTTAATATACAGAATCACAGAATGTTAGGGGGCAGAAAGGACCTCATCTAGTCCAGACACTCTGGAAACATTGCCTCTTCTGTGGCTGACTGGGGCACAGAAATTTACTTTCATTTTACAAAAATGCAACTATTTATTCATTCCGCATCAATCAGTGACTCAGCAGGTTACTGCACTGCCAAACCACCCAGAGGTAAAGCAGCAGAAACACTCCAAGTGTTTAGGAACATCTGTCCTGCTGTTTTCTCACAATTCTGGATCAGTTTCCAATGGTTTCTATAACTCCAGCAGCACTTGTAGAGTCCTCTCCATCCTACAATCTCATTATACTGGGGAAAAAAAGCTAACAAAACTGTCTCAGGCCTGTGCTCTAAATGTAACAAAAAGATGTACTATAAGGGCAGGAAAGTGTGTGCCTGCATGCACTGAATTCTTAATGTTCTTCCAGTCAGTGCTAAAATGGAAAATGAATCAATTTGTTTACTAGTTTCTCTGTATCTTCTTCAGTGACACAAGGGAACATTAAACATTGTTGGTTGGGGCATAAAAAAGAACACTAAAAACCCGTGTGAGCCTTTTATTTGTACACACCAGTTTCACCAGCTACTGTAACTAACCTGGGGAAAAAAACCAACAAAACCCCAAACCAACAACAACATTGAATCAAAAAGTAAAACCTCTCCACTTTGCTTTCTGAGCTCCCAGCACTCTGGGTGTTGACTTTTGGGATTCCAAAATGCATGTTGCTGTGGCATTTCCAAAAACGGAAACGCTGGCACGCAAATCCTATTCAACAACTTGAGAATGCTGAGGGCTTTTACAAGGCAAAGAACACGTTAAAAGTTCATTAATTAAACAGTGCTTGTGAACAGATGGAATGGCTATCTGGGCTCTAATTACTGTAAGTTGGTACAGAGGTTCGCAGACCTTAATGAGGTTCAATAAAATGAATGATTACACATCAATCACAATTAGAGGAACCTGTAAGATGAGCTGAATTATCATGGCAACAAGTTATAAAACACGGGAGCACAAAACCCAGCAGGCTCTGTGGAAGGCTATAAAGAAAACGTTTCTGAATTAAAAGAGTTGTTCCAGCTTGGAACAGATTCCTCCTCACTGCCAAGCCATAAAAACGATTGAGCGATTGAACCGTAAGGGCTGCGCTGTCCCTCTCGGGGGACATCCCAGAGGATTGATCAGCTGGGCTCTGCAGAACCAAAAGGGTTAACAACAGCAAAGCAAACAAGGCAAAGAGTTGAAAAAGAACCAGGTAGGGAAACAGAGAGAAGGGAACCCTTTGTCACACACTAAATACCTCGTTGAAAATAAAGACACAGCTGTTTCTTTTATCTTCCTGGTGAAACGGAGATGTCCAGCATCAGGCACAGAGGCTGTCTAAAACCAGCACCAACAGAAACAGGGCTGTGTGGAAAGCTGTGCTGTTGAGGTCACTCAGACTGATATGGGTGGGTGGAAGTACCATACCTACAACTCATAACCTTTAAATAACACCAAGTGGCATTTAAGAATTAAAGAGAGAAATCATTGCAGCCACTTCCATTTCTGACCACTGGAGCTGCCTGTGGAAACAGCATTTTCAGAGCCTTGGATTTCCCAGCTGTAAGAGATGCTGGTAGACCGGAGAGGAATTAAAGAATGTTAGGAGTTCTAGAAATCATCTAGCCCAACCCCCCTGCCAGAGCAGGATCACCTAGGGCAGGCCACACAGGAACGCATCCAGATGGGTTTTTAAAGTCTCCAGAGAATGAGACTGACAACTTCTCTGGGCAGGAAGGTGATTAAGATGGAGATAGAAATTAATAGGAAGAAGAGTTCCTGTATGACAGCTGAAGTTCAGTGCTCATTCCCCAAAGCAAGGACTCTTACCACCTTCTCTGCTCTGCTACACTTCTACTGGCTTAACAGCATCAGGCTGACAGACAGTGCCCTTAAAAACTCCAGAAGTCAACTTTCAATGCCAAGAAGTTAGAGTTGCAGGTAAGGCACAAGTCAGGGTAAGAACTCTCAGGAACAAAACTGCATGCTAGCTTGAGGTTTCTTACATTGTAACAACGTCACTTTCATGCTGCTTCACTTTTGGTATGAAGACTCTGCAGCGATGAAAAGCTGAGCTAACCTCCAGTTGGTTTGTCACAACACGAATGCCCAGATTTCCACCTGATGGAACTGCTGCTTGACCCACACCACTTCGACAGGCAGGGGAGTGCCTGTTTCAGTTGAGGAAGCCAACAAAGAGGAGAGTAGCAAGGTTTTTCTGAGATCATCCACTGTTACACAGGTGAAAATGAACAGGATGGATAACCCTACATAGAATCATCATCACCGAATGGCTTAGGTTGGAGGGGACCTCAGAGATCATCAACTCCAACCCCCTGCTGTAGGCAGGGATGCCTCACAACTACACTTGGTTGCCCAAAGCTTCACCCTATCTGACCTTAAAGACCCCCAGGAGGGGACATCCACAACCATTCTGGGCAACCTATTACAGAGTCTCACCAACCTCATACTGAAGAGTTTCTGCCTAAGACCCAGTCTAAACCTATTCTCCTTCAGTTTCAAACCATGCCCCCTTGCCCTGTCACTAGACATCCTTATGAAACAGGTACAATAAATCTACTTGTTAAGAAGGATTTACAGATGAAGGTCTCAAAGACCAGTTCAGGGAAACTGAGATTTATCTTTTCTTTCTTTCTTTTTTTAACAGAAAGTGCTGTACATGTACTAGATGGTTACTTAGCATTAGATTTAAGAAATCATTAACAGACATCTGCTCCCATTCATACACTAGAACCCTGACAGTTAAACTTACTGTGAAATGCACATAAAAGTATGATTCTGAAGAAAGAAAAAACACCAATTAAATGTGCCAGCCAATAACCCCCCCATGAAAAAGTAGCTTTCTCCTTTACCTCTCTTCCTGTCTCTACATTTACATCCCCAACCTAACAAAAAAAGCTCTCAATAACAGTAGGGCTTCAAAAGTTTTTCAAAGGCATGTAGAGGGAAGGCCTTTCCTCTTTAAAGAATGATCTCAGATTCTGATGCTCCCCATTAAAGTAGCTTTTGTGCCTCATCCTCTCAGCATCAGCTGCACACCATTGGTGAGGTGGAGGGATGTCAGGAGGTGATGCAGTCTCAGCTCTTCAAGCATGGTCAACACTGAATGCAGGAGCTCACTTTAACTAAGAAACAAAGCAATTAATCAAGTTCAAAGCTAAGCCACAAAAAAAACCACAAAAAAAACAAAAACAAAAAAATTGTCCTGTTTAGAAAAAGATAACTTTTGAATAAAGTGATCACACATCTACAGCTCATGGAAAGCATCCCTGGAAGTCAGATTTTCTTCACAATAGAAAGAGAAGGAAAGTTTGAGAGGTGATGTAACCCTGTATGGTGATTACACGCTTGTGTGTAATCCCCACGAGTGCCCAGCTCAGTGGGGATGTGCACATGAAGCTCTCCATGCGCACATCCAGCTGGACTCCTCACCACCCACGGAGAGGTGAATGAGTGGTTGGAGGGACACAGAGGCTGCCTTGCTGGATCCAAACCATGATTTCCAAGGTTGGTACCTGAGTAGGCCAGTGTGGAGTCACCAGTCCCACAGAAGCTCTCAAACTATCCCCTAGCAAAGACTCCCTGAAGCTAAGGCTTCTCCTTCAGCAGACTCCCTGAAGGAGCATTCCCCTTGCTGTAGCGGTGCCCGCAGGGGTGCCCTGTAACAAGTTGCTTCCTAGGAGCCCGTGCCACTGAGCCTGGCCACCTTCACCGCAGGTCCCTTTGTTCCTTTGTTGCGATGGAGGGAGCAGGAGCTCCCCGCTGTGCCGCCTGCTCCCTTCCCCACCGCTCATACCTCCCTTACGCTTTTTGTTTCTTAACAACGGTAAGCGAGCCTCAGCTTTTCACTCCCTCCTCTAACGACTCTTTTCATGACCTATATAATTCCACATTCATGGGTGCCGACCAGAAGCGGCTGTAGTTTTCTCTGAATTTTGCAGTTCAATTTGATGATTACGCTGTAAAAATTCAGAGTCGTTCCTTTTAATCTGAACTACTTGGGGTGATTTAACTTAATTTTATTAAAACGTAGAAGGGATGGCTGGCTGTACATTCTGCACAAAGGAATTAGACTGGAAGGTTAAGAATCAGCCTCGGCGATCCCAGCAGCTCCCTCTAGTTGGAACGTGCATTATTTTTTTTTCCCCAAAAAGAGCTGGTTTATAGGAAAAAAGAGCCAGATATTACAAGCTTCTTACAATAAGCAGCTTGGTAAGGCGTGCTGTGATACACAATCGCTGTAGATCTGCTTAGCTGCACTGCTTTGATTCTCTCTTAAATGGGAAGAACTTTTTATCGTCAGTGCTGACTTGTATTTTTATAATCCATAACTACCAAAATATTAACAATTCCCAACAGCTGACAGGGAATCTACTTTGGAACAACACCATCACCACAAAAAAAAATTAAATTTAAAAAAAATAATAAATTACCATATGTTAGAAGGGTGATTTGGAAGCTGCAATGTAAAATAACTGCTAGAACTTGCATATGCTTTAAATAAATATAGGGTTTCATTTATTGATCCAGAAGCCACCTCCTTGCATTTCCAAAGCTTTGAAACTAAAGAAGAGGCTTTTTTTTTTTTCTTCTTCTTCTTTTTTTTTTTTTTTTTTTTAGCCTGAGGGGTTAAAAGTGTGGGTGTGGAAGTGGGGCTTTTGTTAGAAAAATTAGCAATGCTATGAGTCATTGTGCATTAGCGGCAGAATAGTTTTGCATCTTGTATGAATCCAGACACCATATGCCATGCGAGGGCCTGCTCCTCCGTGCGGTGCCGCCGCTGATGGGCGGCCACGTGGGCATCCCCAGCGGAAAGGCTGTCTGCGTGCGGCGGCCAGCGCAGGACCGCGGCCGTCCCAACGCGCTGGACATTGTGGCGAGCAGCAGGAACAGCTGGTAAGCTAGCGCAGCTCGCAGGGCTGGCCGAGCCAGCAGAGCCAGCAGAGCCAGCGCGCCGCGCCCGCCGGCCAGCATGCTAATGAGACGGCACAAAGCGCGCCGCGGAGAGGACCCGGCCCTCTGCCCCCAACATTTTGGTGGGGGAGGGGGTTGGGGCCTGCTCCTCCAAACGCCTGGCTGCGGCTCCCCTGTTCCCACCCCCGAGCTGCGGCAAGAGAGACCTGGCTCCGCTCAGACCACAGAATCGTTAGAGTTGGAAGGGACCCCAAGGATCATCTAATTGCAACCCCCCTGCCATGGGCAGGGACGCCCACACACTAGATCAGGTTGCTCAGAGCCACATCCAGCCTGGCCTTAAAAACCACCAGGGATGGGGCTTCTACCACCTAACCTAGGCTTTATCCTTGCTAGTGACATGCAGAACTGTCCCCTTCCTCCACTAGCCATGCCGTCAAGATGACAACCCGCAGTCGGGCAAAGCCAACAGGAGCTTTGTCCACACAAGGAAGGCAGGGTCTGAATGAAATTGGGGAGTTCGTTCAGGTAAAACTCTTTTCTTTCCCACCCATTTGTGATTAAAAATATAAACAAAACTAGCCCTAGGACATACACAGTGAAAGTGAGCACTCAGAAGCAAGGTACCAAAAGATTCATAGAATGATTTGTGTCAGAAGGGACCTTAAAGGTCATCTAGTTTCTGCATCCCTGCCATGGGCTGGGGACACCTTCCACTAAACCAGGTTACTCAAGGCCTCATCCAACCTGGCCTTGAACACCTCCAGGGAAGTGGCATCCATGATCTCCCTGGGCAACCTGTTCCATAGTCTCACCACTCTCACTGTAAAGATACAGCAGAGGTTTTGGCTACCCAAATCTTTTCAAAGGTAATAGGGACAGACCATTACCACTCTGCAAATACAAAGAACACAAACCCCTTTAACTTAGCTGGTGTATAAAGGGGGAGGAGAACAGAGTGGGGGAGAAGGGCAAAAAAACCCCTAAGACTGAAGGAAGTACTTAGTAGTGACTTGAATATATCCATTTTGCTTCTGTCAAACTTTAGAGAGAGACCCTCATTAAACACAGCTTAGAGGTTCCTTGTCTAATACAACAGCAAACATTAACCAGCATGTGGTAGGTGTGATAGGCACCTCTGTACATCCTGCTGGATGAAAACAGGGGCTGGAGTTCACACCTTACTAGGAAAGTGGCATTTACTGGTTAGTTAGAAACAAAACCCTACACCATACTGACTGGATGGTTGTCACTGCAGGTTAAATTGAAAGCAGACTTCCACCACACACCTACCAGGAGCCCGTTAGGTAGGGCATTCAGTAACAAAACTGCACTTTTAATAAACTTGGGTTATGTTTATGGAGAACAACAGAACCACTCTGTAGGTATTTAATGAGTTAGTGGACAGCAGGTGAGTCAGAGATGAGTGGCAAATAAATCTAGAAATATGGCAAGCATCAGGTGCTACAAAGAACACTGAACAGCTACAAGCTATTGCCCAGTCAGTCCAGACCTCAGAATCCCTCCATTGCTCTCTGCAGCCCTTGCTCATGGTGCTCTTCACTGGCAGAGAAATCCACTGCATTTTGTTTGTGAAGGTACGTGCTTTTACACATTTGAACTGGGCAAACATTACCCTCAGCAATCTTCAGAGCAGCAGTGGTACATGAAATCTTCTGCACACCTGAAGTTTGATTCAAGGCTAGGACACGAGTTTAAAGCAGCACTTAAATAAACCCCCAGCTTCTGGCAAAATTACTCATGAACAAATAAAATATTACTGATGAAGAAATGGAATCAAGAAACCAAGTGTTTCACGCAAAGCAGTGGCTTCCCCACAGCAGAGGAGAGTTAGGATTCAAACTCCCAACTCAATCCTGACCTACTGCTTATACTTTATGTACTATCTCCAGCAAGATCATGGCTTTCCAGCCTGGAAGGGGTTAAAGAGGTATGGCTGCATACTTCAGGAAGCTTGTTTTCAATTAGTGCACCTGTACAGCGTTTAAAAAAGATCCAAAGCTGAGTTTGTTGGTTTGTTTCCTATTTCTGACATAGCACACAGTGAATTACTTTCCATTTAAAAAAACATGGCATTCACGATGTCGCTTAACCACAGGCTCATTTTTGGAACTACCCATTAAATCACTTGGGAAATAAGAGCTTTTAAAGCTCTTGGGGTTTATTTACTCCCACTGCAGAGTACAGTTGCTGCACAGCCATCACCGTCAGGAGGGGCAGCAGTTACTGCTGTTTAAAACTCTGCTACATAATTCTCTCTGGACTTCCTCAGCAGCCTTTGGTGATTTTTAACAGCTTTCAGCTGCGGGGAAGAATAATGATGTAGCAGAAAAAGAAATTGTATTGTTAAGATGCAAACTTGACTGCCTTGCCTTCTGTCACACGGTGAAGCTCGCTGGCAGTTCACAGCACCGCGGACGCATGCCGCGTGTCTAACGAGGGGCTGCCAATGGGGACAGGTAGGTACAGATGCCTGCACAAAAACGATGAAATTTAAACCCATTGTGGCTGCACATCATTCAGCAGCACGAGGAGAAGTTTAAATCCACAGAAGCATTATATACTCTTTATATATTCACAAGCGGGATGCAGTAGATTTCTCTGCAAGTCTATGAAGAGCTCTATGAATAAGAGCTGAAGAGCCGCCTACACAATCCCATGTAATGCCACCTAAAAGCTTTGCCTCGCATGACTTATTACAGGCTGGAGCAGATTAGAGGCATCGATCGCTGCCTGGAGAAGGTTCTGGCTGCGAGGAGGGAAGGCAGCCGCAGAGGCAGACAGCCTGGCCATCGATCCGCTGCAGCGGGGAGCTGCGCTGCAGAATGAAGGTCAGCGCCGCTTTACGCCACCCCGAACAGCCGACGGCGCGTTCATCAGCATCCCTCAGAGACTGCTGCGGCAGCACCAAACGCTCCCAACGTCTGAAACTCAAACCCTCTGCTTCAGCTGCTCACCACAACCACCAGAGAAGAGAAGGAGGGACAGTTAGACCTGCTGCTCAGTGCAGACAAAGCAGCGGAGGGCAGGCTACAGGCAGACGCTCCTGCGAGCCAGAACCGATCACTTCGGCAGAAAACTGTCAGATGCCATGTCATATAAATTGTCACAGCTCCTGTGACACATGCTTCAGAATTTCATAGCAATTTCTAACAGCATCTCTATAGCTCAGGGGCATAACTTCGTTGGATGGAATCAAGGGAGCAAATTGTGAACCCTTCTCCAAACACAGTAACAGCCTTTCTGGTTTGTGTTCGCAGTATGATCAAACGCTGCTTTATAACCAGAGTTCTATCTAAGTGCAAGCTCATTTGGAGAGCTACACAAAATATGTTTGCAGGCATCTGACATTACATGCACCTACAAAATACATCACAGCCATTCACACAATTAACCCCATCAAAGCAAACATCTTTCTTTTTTTCAGTCTCTGATAATGCAGGTAAGCAGATCAGCCACTCTACATTAAGTTAATCAGAAATTGGCTTAAGCCAATAAAAGGAATTAGTTCAGAATTCAAAGTTGATGTTCTTGGCTTAACCTTCTTGATTCCAGACATGACATACTAATAGATGGCAGATGTGTTCGTATCTGGATGCAATGCAATGAATTAAAGTTCTGGGTATCTTTTTCTGTTATGCGAACGACCTTTTGATTTCATCCCAGTGATGTGGTGCAGTGAAGCAGGTGTATCGTGTTCATAGCAGGGGATAAAACTTTACTCACATAGCAAATTCACTCCTCCAAAGTTAAGGGCTGGGTTTTCTGCTGGCCCACAAACAGGATTGCAAATCACAGAGCAGGCAAATGGTGACGTCCAGTGCTCAGATATTACGTAAAGCATCCTCATCGTGTTCTGGTTTTCTGTCCGAAGGCACAGACCAAACTTACAAATGTCTAGACGTGAACAATTTCATTGAGCAGCAAGGAAGCGACTCCACTTTGAAAGACAATCTAGGTTCTGGGTACTGAAAAATGCTTTTGCTCAGCCATCACCATCCCCAAATCCCACAGTCTTCTAGGACACCAGCACTGAACTATGGACCAACCATACTGCCTGCAGACTTAGTTGCACTTTCAGCTTTGCAGATTTACTAGCATCTGAGCTTAAAAACTGTCATCTTACACAGCATCTGTAAATCAGACCCATCATAAAGTCTTAAACACAAACACTCTTACCCCTGCCACCAGTATTTATCTGTACAGACAAGATCAGTTTCCAAATGTGCATTACTGCAGCTTAGGGTGACTGGGACTTCAGAAGGTACTGGTGTCCAAAAACCCTTCCCAGTACACAACTAATCTAAGATGGAAGAGAGTACAAAGATGCAGTTTTACATCACTCCCACCATAGTTTGAACTACTCAGTATTACTGGAACCAGAACAGACCCTGCTTAAGGGGTCTGGCTCAAGCCAACTACAGCTACCAATGCACTGGTTTTCATCCCTGCTCTCATCTCCTAAGGCTTACAGACTCACATTACTCTTAAATTATAATGGTTAGCAACCTCTGCTTTAACTGGGCTTAATTAAGGGGAACCCTAGTTTGGATAAGTAATTATTCCTCTGTGAGATGTGTTGGTCCTTCCTTTCCCCAGGACATGAAAAGGAGGCTTTAATGCTCTCAAAAACCTGCATAAATACATGCAATTTTACACAACAATTTTATTAAGTCTAAACATTCTTCCTCCTTGTTCTTCTATAATTTAAACTGCTTTATTGTTTATGATTTCTGTAAAGCACACAGGCATGTTTGAAATCAACATTACTGCCTAAGAACACAGACTGGTGAGGCTGCTGAAACACATTACCCAGCACTCAATGCTTACTTAAGGCTGGTGAGAGCACCAATTACTGTGGCCTACAGTGGTCGAGCTGCAGCGCTTTGCTGCACCAAGCACAAACGCACTCCTGAAAAATGGTTATTTTGAACATATCCTGATGTCTCATCATCCATGACCATGTAAACACTGCAGCAGCCACAGAGACAACTGAGCTTGAACCCGTCACAAGACAACTGAGCTGTGCATTAACCACCTTGCTTTTGCTCCTGTGCCCCTTGAGCTATACAAAGAACTTCTAGGCTTTAGGATTGCTTTAAACTGAAGTTTAAGCATAATTATTTTTAAATGAATATTTGGCTCACCTTAATGAATTCCTTAAACCAAAACCAGTTACACAGATATCCAAAAAAGGGATTCAGAACATTAATCTGCTGCGGTCTGCCATCGTTACCTTCCTCATTTTCAAAGGAGTTTCCAACAGAAAACTGTATTTGGGTACAACAGTGGAATTTGTGTCATCATGACCAAGCGATTACAGCACACAGCGAGATTCTCCTGCGGCTCTGCGGTCCTGGTCCCCATGGAAACCAGACTCGGATATTGTCCTCCACTCGCTGGAGCACTGAGACTTGCAAGCCTTTTGTGCCTGATGAGATTTCTTCCACAACCTTCCAGCAACAGACCCTATGCTTCCTCCTGACTCTTTCCTAATTGAGATGCAAATTAATCTGTGTGGCTGATTACACTTCCCTTAGAGCCCCTGACAAGTGCAGCTGTAACTGGAGTTTACAGACTTTCCAACAAGTGACTTCAGCTGTCACTGCTGGCAAGATGCTGCCCCGGCTCCCGGCACGCGACCCTGCACAGGCACCACCGCCAGCTCCATCCCCTTGTACCCTGCAAGGCAGGAGCTGGGATCAGGCTCTGCCCTAGCAGGAGCAGGGACCTAGCAGATATATCACACTCTGCCACTGCTCTAGCACGAGTTATTTGCATCTCCAGTCTGACAAAGTTACTAAACTCTTTCATTTACTGCTCAAATTACCGTGTCTGCTTTCCCCCATTCTCCTCACAGCAGTTGGCAAAGGGAACCCCAGAGCAAAGTCATCCACTGCTTGTATGCCCTTTGGGAGCTGGAAGGCCATATTATTACACTGGAAAGGCTCAAACACCTTCTTTACACATCTATACACTTACATTCCAATTTCTGACTCACTAAAAATTTTGGTATATCTAAAATGATGTACTAACATTTCATGGTCCATAGTAAAAGTTGTGGATAGCTTTCTCTCCCACTCCAATGTCGTTCTTTGGGGATCTTCCCAGCACATTACCTTTGTCCAGTTTCAGAAGTTTCTCAATCTACTTCCATTTATTGGACAGAAAAGTGGCAGCTGACTCACCACAGAAATCGTTGGTGCAAAAGCAGGCACAAAAAGAGGGAAGAAAAGAATCTGGGGCCAGATGCTGTTTCAGCTAGACCTCGAGCATATGCTGAGAAGTGGCATGTGCTATCATATTTGTGCTGCTCATGTTTCCCTGGGGACAGCGAGAGACCCAGGGACAGACCCTGCTGGAAACCAGAAGCACAGCAGGCTGGCGAGTGCTGTTTGCTCACACAATGTTGAAAGACAGAGGATGAGCAGGGTTAGGAATCAGAGGATTCTGATGAGGAGTGAGGTGCTGGGATAGCGGTAAGAGGCAGCAGGATCTCCTCATCCTTGTAATCGCTGTTACATTAATTTTATGTTACTGTTTTATTATTACATATTGACTACGGATGCAGATGGATTAAGCTAAATTCTGAACAGAAGTTCCATAATGAGCTATATTTCTCATGAAACAGAAGTGAAAAACTTGGCAAGTTTGGAATCACCTGTCAGGTACTGCCATGGTTTCGTGGCTCATGTATCACATTCAAACACCAACTGCCTTTGTTTTAAAATGAGCATGCAGTGAAGTTAATAAAATACAAATCTATTTCATCACACTGCTACTTTTAGTTTCTGGTGGCTTTTGCTATGTACCCTGGAAAAGATTTAGCCTTTTTAAAAACAAAACAACAAAACCCCACAGTACTCAGAAGATATTTTGTCTGTAATTAATAAATGTTCTGTCAAAGATCAAAACATTTCATTCTCAAACTTTCTTTCTCAAAGTCTTGTGGTTAAGAAAATTACTCAAAACCAGTATCTTCCCAAAGAAAATGCCATGCAGTGAGTGCTGGTCCTGAGATGTGATATGATTACCAGAAGCTAGCATAATTCTGGCACTCTGAGAAACTCCTAGAGTAAGGGAAAACCACGCTCTTACTTTGTGTATCACACAAGAAGAGAAGCCTCTGCTACAATTCCTATAACAAGAGGCCTACCCTCTAGTTATCTTTCAGCCACTGCAAGAAAATATGTCCTGAAATGCCCAAATACAGCTATGGGTGAAATGAAACTGGAAATCAGGAATGGAAGCAGCTCTATCCAAGTCATATCCCATCTGTCTTATTAATGCAATGAGTCCACGTAAAATCAATTGGATTGCTGCTTTGAGTAAGGTAGGAATAGAGCTGAGCTCTGTGTTATTAGCCTAGTATACACTGTAGATAACTTCTACTAGTGTGACAGAAAGTTGAGTATTATCATTATTTACTGTTCAAAGTGCAAAGACTGCCTGAAGCTGCTGGTCGAAACAGCCTTGTGATGATCTCAATTTAAAAACACAAGATGACAGCTGAGTGTGAACAGTGGAAAGCATCGAGCTTGACACGAAGAAAGTTGTGTGCATTTCCCAAAAATCCAACAGGAAGGACTTTCAATCAAGCTTACCTCTCTGCAGAGAGCATTCAGGAGTAAGAACTACCCTGGGGAGCCATGCCCCAGCAGGAGGAAAGGATACAAGCTCTGGTAGAGCGGGATGAGTGACTTGACGGCTCTGCTGGCGTTGATGCATGTGGCACATATCAGGCTTGGCAGCAGCTTTGCAGTCACAATGGCTCCATCAAAGAGAGGACCAAAAAATGGCACCTGTGGGCCCCAAACAAAGACAACACATGTAAAGCTGAGCCAGCAGAGGCTGAAAGGTTAGCGTAGAGCATAGAGACAATGCTGCTCCTTCAGGGTTGCATGCAGAGGAAACCACCAGAGAAATGTCATTTGGTGACGTATGGCTCCTCAGATAAAGGCTACACCAGGTACAAGAGATGCTTTATACATGTAACAGCCTTTGCTGTGTCAAACCCAGGGAATTTTTATGTGTAGATCTATAACAAATGCTAGCATTCATGAGTAGTCAAACTCATTTCCCTTTCATAACTCAATAACAGCAAACCAAAATCAACCCAACCAAAACCTGAAACAGACACAAGAAGCAATTATCAATATTTAAGCTATGGATTTTTTCCATCTGTACAGAGGCTCATCACATAAATAAATACCCTCCATTATTCTTCTGCAACTGCTAGTGGGTGACTGTGACAGTCATTCAATAAATGGACAAAGGGAATAATATAAATCTCCTGCATCTAGGGAATTCCTCTAATTAGAAGTGGCAATGAATTGCAGAAGAAATTTGGGTTTAATATAACATCTGCAAATGACAGCTGTCTTTTCACACAGTCATTTGGTCATTCCTTTACTTAAAATGATTATCCACCCCCTCCCCAAAAACATAGATTAGTGTAAAATGTTTCCATAGTGGTTTTGCCTTTTCATTCTACCATTACTAGCCAGGCAGCTGGAAAGCAAGGCGTCAGGAAACGAAATTATGCCACCAAAGTGATAGTGTTCTGGAGCATCAAGTTTTCCAGTTTTAAGGAATAACATTTCTAAGTATTGATGAAAGAAGAAAAAGGAAAACCTGTATTTTAATGTAAATACAAATAAGGAAGTTAAGTACACAGCAGTATCAAAATTGTACCACCAAACACACAGCAGATATTTAAAGTCAGATTAAAGCTTAGATGAGCTCCTGTCCAGGGAAATTGATTGCCAGGCTTTTTTGACAAGCCAGTTTTGCTTACGGGACTTTGCTGCACTGTTTCAACACCACCTGGTGTCTAGAGCGTGTGGTAGATAAACTCAACAGAGTATGACAGGATTTATACACTCATAGATAGGGCATGTATGGTGTCTGCACTTACATATGTGAGTATAACAATATATACACCTATATTCGCGTGCTCACCTTGAAAAGCATCTTCCAGTGGGCACTCCCCAGCAAAACTTACCAAATCTCTCTGACATTTTAAAGCCAGAAGTTTAATCAGTGTTTTCTCTAAAAGTTTCCTAGTCACACTCCAATAAAGCAGAGTTTTCTGCACTGTACCATTCCTTTTAACAGAAATCAGGCTAATTCAAGCTGAACACTAAAACCTGAGAGCTTTGCTTAGTCCCCCGACCTGTCCCCACAGCATAGCTGCAGTGAGTGACTTTCATGAAATGGGGAAAGTGTTGTGTTTTTTTTTATCAATAATCCAACAGATTCTTTCACAAACTGTGTCTGAGGCACATGGTTTGTCCAAAAGCACACCCAGCGTTGGCAGAGACTGCCAGATGGATACAGAAAATCAGGCAGAGGACGGAAGTGTCTTTGTAGGAGAGTGACGGATTTTACATCAGCAGAGAAAAGCAAGCGGAACCCCTGGGAGTGCAGCTTTACCCCAGATTGCTTCATGGCTTTTCCTTGTGGGGGTAACCCTCAGGAGCCCCGCGGGGCATCGCTGCCCTGCCCTGGCAGGCTTGTGGAGCCCAGGGCGAGGCGAGGGGCACGCAGCCAGGCCATACACCCGCCTGGACACAAAGCCGGGAATTATTAATTCCCGAGCAGACCTGCGGCCATGCCGAGGGTCACTGAAGTCAATGGAACTCGCAGATCGTCAGCTTCCATCTGTACAGGGGGCTCTGCCTTAATGAGGAGCTGGAGGGGGAGACCCCACTGCACGCCCCCTGCTCATGCCTCTTCTGTAAGTTGGGATTAAATACCCATTTGAGGAAAACAGTGTTCTGAATGGTGACACCCTCTCCCTGTCCCCCCCCCCCCCCAATATTCTGCTTTGACAGGAATCAATAAAAAAAAGAGTAAGGGGAAATATCCCCTTCCTTGAGTGCTCCAAATGTCAGTGCAACTTATCCATGAAACAAAAATTAATATTCAGCCTGCTGCAAACACCTGCTTCATTACAATTTCCAGGAAGGGGGGAAATAAATAATTATTTCTGTTGCACGCAGTAAAAGTAGGCAAGGTCAAATAAACCTTTTGAGCACAAAGCCTTCCCCTCTATAGCAAGCAGCACTAGTTAAAAGAGTGGGGAATGGGTAAATTATTGTACCAAATGGCTGAGAATTAATCTCTGATGACTAGCTGCAATCTAACGAGGCATCTGTGTCCCAGGGAACCCGCAGTATGTCCCTGGCGGTATGTGCAGTGTGTAGAGTCTGCCTGGCATTCTTTGTCCTCTTTTGCAGGCAGCTTTTCGTCTCATTGTTCAGAATATCCTCATGCATCTGTGACGCGTGGAATGCATTCACACTAACAGACTTACTATTGTCTTCTCCCAGAAGCTTTGTCGAGCAAAGACTGCATCACGGTTCCCGATAATTATATTGCTTAATTAATCAAGACAAAAAAAATTTGCAAATCATTGCCCGGTTGCCAAGCAGGGAGATAAAAAATGAAAACAATACGAGCTGAAGCAATATAACAAAAGTAACAGCTATCTGATCAGAAATTCTTATATAATGAAGCTATTAATGCTAAATCGGTTAATGTTAACATTGCTCCAGGTGTCTCTACTTAGATGCAAACAAAAAGGCTAACATTATGTATATAAAAGGCCAAATGTTGCCATGGATTCTGTAACCTGATAGAGAGGACAGCCTTTTCATTTGATTAGGGAATGCAATTTAAATACCAGGGACTGAAGCCAAACAACAGACATTTCTCTGTGCAAGCCTCTTTCATTCACCCTGGGGTCAGTAGCTGGTGAACAAAAGGTCAGCCACACTTGCCCTGGAAATGTCTGGATTAATTTTATTACATTGTAATGGTTTGTACTTTAAATGTAGGGATAACACTAAATTTCCAGTTAGCTATTATTCTTTCTGCCCGTTGGGTATTTTTGACTAATATGGAAGATGACATAGCTTTTCTCCATTGGTTCATGGAATTGTCAAGCACGTTCAGAACACTAAATCCCCATCTTCCTGACGGAATATGAAAAGCTAAAATTCCCAACAAGTAGACTGAAGAGCTCAAAATCAAGTGGAGGGAAAAGAAGCCAAACCTCACTATTTCAATTAATAACAATTTTTAAGGGTGAAATGTCTGCTGGCAAGCCACTGCTTGTCAATATCATAGGTCCCTCATTCACAACTCAAAAGCTGGTAAATAAGTCATCTGATGTGCACCCTTTTCCACAGCTGGTTATTCTCTTGGTCAACTATTGTCCTTCGTAGAGGGGAAATGGTATTTATCACACTGATGACTTTGATAGAGTGTATTTTCTATAGATATTTTTGCCATCCACAATGTACCAGACACAGATTTGCTTTTATATACACATCTGCATGGATGTACATACACCCCTGACATTTTGCAAAAGACAAAATCAATAGCTTCCAAGAAGAGTCTACATCGTGGTTGTTTACCAACGATTTCAACAGAAAACTACTTTTCCAGTGTAAGGCTATCCAATGCCTACATCGTCCCAGGGAGTCAGATTATGATGACAGTCTCAAAAACACAAGGTTCTGTACAGTACCATATGCACAACGATAACCAACCCGTTCAGGGTGCATTATTAGCAAATGAGGAACTTAAAGCATTTTGCTTTTATTGCCTCATATAGGAAATTCACAATGATTTTAACCACTGTCCCTTGTACTGTAACTCCCGTGGGTTCAGAGTTCTGCAATATTTCACTAAGCATGAATGTAAAATTAATTAGTAGCCATTGCAATCACTACTAACAATTCTAATCTCCAAACAAAAGGTCCTTGCACAGCAGACTTCTAAACCAACGTGGAGAGACTGAATTTACTCTTTGCTGGAGAAAAACCCAACCCAAACTCTAACCCACCGATCTTTACCGAAGCAACAAAACCATTGGTCGCTTGCACACCACAAACCACGGACCCCAACAAGCAGTCAGAAAAACCACATACCTCAGGTTTCTTCATGATCTCTATGAAAAACATGTGGTTCTTCATGGGATAAATAACAATTAGAACATCTCCAAAATCCGTTGGTATAATGCCTCTGCGGTAGTTCCGGGTGTGCTCAGACCAGACAATGTGAACCTCATCATTTCCCAAGTGACGAAGCTGCAATAGCAAATTGGCTCTTTATTAATCAGAGTGATAACAACAGTTTATGAGGGGTCACGGCTTACAAATTGAATTACAATGCTCAATAGTAGAAATATTTCATTACAGAAAGGGGGAAAAAAAAAGTTAAAATATTGTTTTTCTCCAGTTGCTCATGAAAAGCTCCGCTAAATAATTCGCGTCATTCAGCGCGCATTGTTGGCTGATGGCTTAATTAAGTAATTATCAAACTAGCCATTAGCACGATATGTAAATGTACGTTACCTACAGTAATTTAAGATGGAAATCTGAATCACTGGAACAAAACATTCACCAACAGAACCCCATATTCCAGCTGAAACAGGGCAGCTGCCACAGAAATATGAAAATGCCTCGACTCGGGATGTCAAGAAACTTTCCCTCGTGAAGCACTCTTGTTGAATTTATTACACTTACAAACAGCTCCTTGCTGATTGTGCCTGGAGAGGAATTTTGTTTCAGGACGTAAGGAGAAATAGCTGGGCAATGTGAATCAAGAGAAAAACTGGGGGAGTTCCTCCCCCCACACCCCGGGCTTTTTTTTTATTTGAAGCAGAGTTGCATAAAATATGGAGGAAATTTAAATGTGACACACACAAAATGCATCTGCAAGCCTGCGTGTTTGCTTTGTTATTGGAGGGGCTGGAGGTGATCTAACAGATGGCAAAAAGTGTTTGGCAATCATGTACGAGCCACACACAATAGTTTCAACTGTAAGCTTTAAAGTTAAATTTTAATCCACACGCAGAATGCCAGCCCAAAGCATAAAGAGAATTTCAGTCCCTCTTAAAGCTTAAAAGACGTGCACACAGTCGTCCCCCCGCCTCCCCAATTTGGTGCTAGCCCCTGGAACAATGTGCACAATAGAGCTAACAAAGAAGCCAAAACGTAGCTCTGCCTTCTTCACTGTCTCTGAGCAGGGGGAAAAAAGAAGAAAAAAAAGGTAGTGATTTTTACTGGTAGATAACAACTAAGTGATCTCAACATGCCTTGTATCAGCCTGTACTGTACCACTGCATTTTTCCTCTCCAGAACCACACAGCACTTTTAAAAGTAAAGGTTTTCACTCCTTGTTATTCTTTCACTCCTACTCCTGGGCTGCAGTTGTAAGAGAAACGTGGCAAGAAGCATAATACATCAAAAACCACAAAGTTCCAACAATGAACTACACTTACAGTTTATCTTCCAGCTAAGTTCAGAGAGACTTTGAGTCCCAGTTTATTTCAAATGAAGACAGTTATACTTTATTTACACCTATCAGTAAAAGATATTTATAGTTCTGTCTGGAGAAAATGCAAACCATTTGTGCCTCACAAAGACATGAACGATCCTATGAGTAGAGCTTCTTACATCTACAGAAGTCAGTATAAATTACTGTTCTCATGGTCATCCTGATTTATGAGCAGGTATTTATATCTAGATATAAAGCACCTCTCACCATATTGATAAATATTCTTTGTAATCTCTCCGAGGCAGAGAGTTTTAATTTATATTAATTTATTATTACTGTTTTCTTAGTTGATCAGGAAAAAAACCCCAAACCAAACCAAAAAACCCCACAGCACAGCAGCATCCAAGAACATACTTCAGTGGATAGAACCCCAGTGCAGACTGACATACAAAACTAAGCAGCAATTTATATGCACGACAAAATCCCGATTTCCTTTTCTGTGAACAGATGCAGCCAGGTCACCTTAAAAGTGACTAAGAGTGAGATGGAAAGTTTAGTCTCTAAAAACCCTAAAGGTGCCTGGCTGAAAGACTTTGTGCACTAAAGGTTCCACAGGCTGAGGGTCTCAGCACTTGGCAGCACACAGCCAAAACCCAGCTGTAATTTGCTGAGAGCTGGGGGAAGGAACGGCCCAGCTCGCACCAGCTGTATTCAGAGCAGCCCAACGGCAACGTGTTTGTGAGCTGTGCCTACGACTACTCAGGCTGAACTCAGCGTGCCCTGATGCCAGAGCTCTGGGAAAGCCCACACCCATGGTATTTACCACCTCTGCCTCAAAAAGCCCCACAAAGAAATCTAGAAACAGAATCAAACAGACCCTGAAGGAAAGGCCTTTCACTGCCTTCCCTCACAGTGCCTTCGGAGTGACAGCACACACTGCTGTAAAACCATGGAGCAAAATAGGCCCAAATACTGCTTACAAGTCCTTCCTTAAATCACATGGGATTATTCTGATAATGAAAATTTTTCCTACTGAGGAATCCCAAAACACTTCACAGTTATATCCAAGAGAACACAATACAGAAAACAGGGACAAATTAGACCAACTGAGGCACATTGTACTTGTTTGAGGCAGGGAGTGGTGGCTGTGATCTTAAAATCTTGGTGATAGGTTGGACTTGATGATCTCAAAAGGTCTTTTCCAACCTGGTTAATTCTATTCTATTCTATTCTATTCTATTCTATTCTATTCTATTCTATTCTATTCTATTCTATTCTACCTTGGCCACAATCCTCATACTAGTAACTCATGTTAAAGCTTGAGGTACTGCCTGCCATAGCTATGAAGTCATCCACCTTTATTCATTACATTTTAAAGGCCTATTGCGGCAAATAGCAAATTGGTATTAATCACAAATATTTGCTCTTGAAAGATAATGTCATTGATTGAATATCATAAACTCTGCAGTGACAACAAACCACCTGCTATTTTCCTGTGTCTCTCATTCAAAACATGAGTTGTAAGATAGACTCAATACCCTGAAGGACCCAAGTTTTGCTCGCAGGCCCAAAGTGACACAAATGTTGTCTGGAGCCACAGGCTCATGAAGTGCCCTCCATGGAGTTTAGGGAAAGGGGAAAAAAACAGAAAGAAATGCATCTAAAAAATCCCAACATCGCAAAGCAGCCAGGAAATAAAATGCAATTAAAAAGCAAAACCAAACAACAGACCACCTCAACCAAAAGAAATCAAGTTTATTTTTTGGGTATACTGCTGATTTGAGCAATTTCTCTACAAGTGTTCAGGGAAAGCAGCTCATTTCAACTCCACTATCACCTAGCAAGGTTGGACCAGGTGATCCTTGGGATCCCTTCCAACCTGGCATTCTGTGATTCTGTGAAATTGCCACCAGCTTCTCCCCATGTGAACTGAGTGTGTGGCTTTTCAGCCTGCACACACCATGAACAGAATCTATAGGTTCTGAGCCACACACACTTGGTGCCTCAGGGCTGCCCAGCACTCCGTGCCTGGAAGCTGGCTCAGAGCACAGGCTCTGAGGTGCGTCACGCCGCCGTTAATCACGTCGGCTCTGCGCTGTCTCAGCTCCGATGCGGGCTCCAGGAGCCCCGCAGCCCTCCCCGGCGCTGGCAGGCTGCTCCCCTGCGCCTGAGCAAACAGTTTTGCAGGCTGCCCGCTGCGGCGGGGCTGCCCGCTGCCTGCCAGGCAACACGCTGCCGACAGTGGTCACGGTACACACCTCATGGCCTGACCTCCTTTCCCTGCTAATTGCATTACACAGCCAGCTGGCTCCAGAGAGGAGTCGTCTGTTTGACTGAAGAATTCCTGCTTTTGGGCAGGCAGGGCTGCTACTTTTGCTAAGTAACAGTCGGGCCTGACATCCCCATTGTTTGCCTGACAGTGGACCCATCCTAAAATCTAAGTTTTATTTGTAAATTAACCAAGAAACTTCCTGCCAGAACAGTGCTGCCTGGAGACTGATAATGTGTGCCTTTCATTCCCTTTCACTCTTACTGTATCACTGCCAATTTGTTTTTCTGCTGCTCGCCAGCCCTAGGCTATAAAAGCCTTGTAAGACATAAGTGCAATTATAGTCCTGGAGTCAAATGAATTGGACAAATCCAATAGCACAGCTCTGTCCCCACTTTGCAAACCCCTACAGCAGTTAGATTAGCTGCTAAAAATCTAATCTAGCTCTAGCTAACAAATTTCTGCAGCGAAGGAGCAAGAGTTCAGTATGGGGTTGCAACCAGATTTCTGAATTGAAAAAGTTCTGCTATGACAATGGAGAAGATGGAATAAATCACTTACAAATTTTGCAGCTCGTTTTTAAACCCTTAAGTACAATCTAGACAGAACACAACAGGGGACAGTAGGATGCTGTTACAATGATTGATTTTCACTTCTGCCTCAAGACAGGCAGATAAAGAATAAAAGTTTAGAATCAGCGATGCTGAACCCTACAGCAGAGAAAGATATCAGTTGAATTTTGATTATGCCACTTGAAAAGATTTCTTTCAGGGCTAAGATTTATTTGGAGATTGTTTGGTTTGGTTTGGTTTGGTTTTTCCTGCCCAGAATAAGCAATCTAATGCCAGCATATACTTCAGAAACACGAAGACAAACTGCAAATCACAACTGCACAAAAATAAGGGGACCAAGTTTATCCCCAGTAGAAGTGCACTTATTCTTGTGAACTCTTAGAAATTAATTTATCCTCTTATGTTCAATAAAAATAAAGAACCATAATGACAAATTTAAGTAAAATTACTGCATCTGCTTAATTCCCCCAGCCCACAGAATTTATGGCCTGCTGTACTACTTCCTTGGCCAGCAGGTGGTAAGACCTTCTGTTCCGCTTGGGAGCTTGTGAGCCAAGCACACTGAGTGGGACTGAATTCTTTTTGCCTATCTGCGGGCAAAGCAAGCAGAGAAGAAACTCCAGAAATGAAATCAAGACTTCAGAGATAAGGGGGAGCTTAGATCCCAGATTGTATCCACTCAGTCCTATCTGATGGAAGCATGGGGAATGCAAGAAAAGAACAGTTGTGGCCCCCACTGCATCCTGACTGACAGCACGCTAAAATGTTTCAGATTCATTCACAGAACGCCAGGTTGGAAGGGACCTCAAGAATCATCTAGTTCAACCTTTCGTATTTTCCCAGTAACTGTGTCACCACACACAGTTCTACTGCAGCAAGCATTGAAGTGGAGCAGGTACTGAGAGTGACATCATAAGCTGCCTTCTCACACCCTGCTATGAAGCAGAAGCATTAGACCTGCAGAAATTTTACACTGCTGCTGAAACACACCAAGGCTCCACTTCCAGCTGCAGTTTTGTGGAATTTGCTAAGGACTCTGCCAGCCCTCACAGAAAACCATACTTGCTTCCATGAGAGCTCTGAGAAATTAAACTAGGCCATTCCATGCAGGAGCACAGAACCATGGAAGATCACTCTTCAAAAAAGGCCTCTGGAAGTCATCTGGTCCAATCCACTGCTTACAGTGGGGGCAGCTCTCCTTATCAATTAGGTTGCTCAGACCTTTGTCCTTCTTCACAGGAACACACAGTTGATCCCTGCAGGGTTCCATTCCTTTAGCAGGTTTAAGTCTTCAAGCAATTACTTGGTGGTGTTTTCTGTGGATAGCATCTACTGGAGCTGGCCTTGTTTCGTAGCACTTCATGATATGGAGACTGGCAACTACTAAGTACTTTTGCTTTTTCTTTCTCACAAAACAGAAATTCTCTTAAAGCAAACAGAGAAGATAATTACACAGAACAGCCAGACTCTCTGAATGTCTGTGTTAATCCCTAATGTGGGTGGGAATTAGGAGAATTAGTAAAACAGACTGTTTGCAATTAAAACCCATTTTCCCCCCTTGCAGTAGCTCTGTCAGACCGTGATCCCTCCTCTCCCAGGTGATGTAGTACTCAACAGCTAGACAGTATTTGGTGGACCACTGGAACAGGTTGCCCATGGAGACAGTTGAGGCCCCATTCCTAGAGATATTCAAGGTCAGGCACACCAAGGCTCTGGACAACCTGATTTAGTGGAGGATGTCCCTGCTGAGTGCAGGGTCTAGATGACTTCCAACCCAACCCATTCTCTGATTTCACAGCCTTTGCTGTGCCTCCATAAACCCCAGGAGCTACAACTTAAAAGGACCTCAATCTCTTCAGGAAAGATATGGGAGCAGTTCTCCAACATGAATGTGTGTGCTGCAAAATCATAAACTGGTTGCATACATAAAGAAAAAAATGTAATTTTCATAGATTCATGGAATGAGTTGGATTAGAAGGGACCTTCCAGATCATTTAGCTCCCACCCCCTGCCATGGGCAGGGACACCTTCCACTAGACCAGGTTGCTCAAGGCCTCATCCAGCCTGGCCTTGAACACCTCTAGGAAGGAGGCATCCACAGCCTCCCTGGGCAACCTGTTCCAGTGTCTCACCACCCTCACTGTAAAGAATTTCTTCCTAATCTCCAGTCTAGATTTTGTTGATTTTTTTTAATGACAGATATGACAACAAAAAAGAAAAGATGACAGTTTAACTATTAAACGCTGGGCAAGTTTTCAAGACTGGTAATCTGAATTCCACCTTTTTATTTCCTGGAAGGGCACATGTTATTTTTGAAACTACCTGGACAACAAACACAATCCCCCAGTGACACATTTATAGGTGACGTTCAGAGCACAGCAGTGTATCTCATGGCAAACCAGGGAGATGTAGCAACATTATTAATGCACATTAACAATCCAAGCAGGACAAGCTGCCACTGCTGATTAAAAAGGCAAAGGTATGCACCTAAAATCTTCTTTGACCTTAAGCAGCAGCTAGCAAGCACAATAATTTCAAATCACTCCTTGTTATGAAAGACAAATGATACCAAACAAAATTTCAGGCTGGGTTTTGGCCATGTTTGTTGGAATTGTGAATAAAAGTGGATAATGGCTTTAAATATCAGCTGGCTGCTTTTGGTACTGTGCTTGTCACTCCTCTTTCACTTCTTTTCTTTCCTGGTTATTTACACGAGGGATGATTCATCTCTAAGGTTTTATTATGCTGCATTTGGTTGTTTTGTTCAACCAAACTACAACAGTTTTGGCAGGCAGACAGCCTACAAATGAAATTATTGCTAATATTATTACTGATGGGGGTATTTGAGGCTACCATGGAAATGTTAATTGTGTTTCAGAATCCAGAATTTAGATGCCATTTAATTCAGATCATCTAGCTGCAGAGCACCACGTGGCACAGCAAAGACAGCCTGCTAGGACCAGTTAGCACAATCTGTTTTCAGTTTAATTTAAGCACTTTGAAGACTGCAGACAACGTTGTGAAACACACAAGTGATTTACCTTTTTGGTCAGTGAGTCGTCTGAGTCTGACGGCATTCTTGTGGACACATGGAAAATGATCTCCACAGTAGAGGTAGCGTAATAGGGAGCTGTTTGTCCTGTGCTGCCGTTGCGCTGCAGGCCACCCATAAACCCACCGTGGGTTGAGAGGTCAACCTTAGTGATTGAAAGTCAGCATTAGGGAAAGGCTGAGGAATGATCAGGATTTGTTTATCATAGAATCACAGAATGGCTCAGGTTGGAAGGGACCTCATAGGTCATCTACTCCAAACTCCCTGCCATGGGAGTGCCACTAGACTCAGCTGCTCAAGGCCTCATCCAGCCTGGCCTTCAACACCCACAGGGAGGAGGAATCCACAACCTCCCTGGGCAAACTGTTCCAGTCTCACCACCCTCATACTGAAGAACTTCTTCCTAAGATCCAGTCTAAACCTATTCTCCCTCAGCTTAAAATCATCCCCCCTTGTCCCACTGCTAGACACCCTCATGAAAGGCCCCTCTGCAGCCTTCCAGAAGGATCCAGCACCAGAACAAGAGGACACAGTCTCAGGCTGCACCAGGGGAGGTTTAGGCTGGATGTTAGGAAGAAGTTCTATACAGGGAGAGTGATTGCCCATTGGAATGGGCTGCCTGGGGAGGTGGTGGAGTCACCAACATTGGAGGTGTTCAGGAGGAGACTTGATGGGGTGCTTGGTGCCATGGTTTAGTTATTTAGGTGGGTTGGATTGGTTGATAGGTTGGACGTGATGATCTTGAAGGTCTCTTCCAACCTGGTCTATTCTATTCTATTCTATTCTATTCTATTCTATTCTATTCTATTCTATTCTATTCTACTCTACTCTACTCTACTCTACTCTACTCTACTCTACTCTACTCTACTCTACTCTACTCTATTCTATTCTATCCCTTCAGGTACTGGAAGGCAGCTCTAAGGTCCCCCCAAGAATCTTCTCTTCTACAGGCTGAAGAACCCCAGCTCCCCCAGCCAATTCTCATAGCAGAGGTTTATATGTCAAGAGTTGGTTAATTCACCACTCTAGAATTCTGTAGCCGTCCCAGAGACAGGGAAGCCTTCCCCTGTGAGTTTGTGATCTTTGTGTTAGATCTGTCTGTTTCCCATCCCTTTATTTGACCTTTACTAAAAGTTAAGATAATTCATGATGCACACTCCCAGAAATCAGTGGGCAAAGAACTGTGAAAGTTACCTAGGAAATCTAAACATTCTGAAATGTTTCAGGTAAACTGAAATAATATACTTTGTATAATCATAGAATGCTAGGGGTTGGAAGGGACCTCTAGAGATAATCCAGTTCAACCCTGCCAAAGCAGGACCACCTAGGGCAACTCACACAGGAATGCATCCAGATGAGTCCAGGAAGTCTCCAGAGAAGGAGTCTCTACAACCTCTCTGGGCAGCCTGCTCCAGGGCTCCAGCACCCTCCCAGCAAAGAAGTTTTTACTCGTGTTGAGGCGAAACCTCCTGTTTTCCAGTTTGCACCCACTGCCCCTTGTCCTGTCCCAGAACACCACTGAAAAAAGACTGGCTCCTTCTTCTTGACACCCACCCTTCAGATATTTTTCTTCATAGAAAGAGAGATTGGCCATTGGAATGTGCTGCCCAGGGAGGTGGTGGAGTCACCATCACTGGAGGTGTTTAGGAAGAGACTGGATGGGGTGCTTGGTGCCATGGTTTAGTTGATTAGATGGTGTTGGATGATAGATTGAACTGGATGATCTCAAAGGTCTCTTCCAACCTGGTTAATTCTATTCTATTCTATTGATAAACATTAATGAGACCCCCTCTGAGCCTTCTCTTCAACTATATGGCTATTTTCCCCTGGTTCCAGCAACCAGGAGCAAGGAAGCAAAAGCATTCTGTGCTGCACAGCTGCTCTCAGGCCTCACCAAGCACACCAGAATTTCTCTCTTTTGAGAATTACAAAATACACAGTGACATAAGGACTGCATTTTCCTAACTTAACCACCTTACATAGATGTTTGTAGCTCACCAAGTATCCTCTAGCTTGCCTGCATTCGTGAGTATTACCTCCCAGCCCAATCCAGCCACAAAATCCTCATAGGCCTGGCTTCCCCTGGCATTGGAGAGTATGGAGCACTTATCCTCCTGGCCTTCTGCGATGTAGAACACAGCAATCTTGTGAGTTTCACGGCTGCAATCAGATGTAGAAAGAAACTGAAGTTAAACAAGTTCTGGCTCTGGGAAGGCACAGCTCACCCACACTCAAAAGCTATGAGCAGGGGACCATGTTTAACACTCATGTGCCTTTCCTTCACGTGCACAAATGCATCACTCAATTTAAGCTGCAGAAATGTATTTTCACCATTTTTATCCCCTGTGACCACAGTGTAGACACAGTTCAGAGAGCAGAGCCGAGGCTGTGCATTCTGTGACTCAGCACAAGAATTACTGACCAGTTATGGGGTTAATCACTTCCATCCATACCTGGAAAAAAGAAGGCTCCAGGGAGAACTTACAGCAGCCTTCTAGTACCTGGGGGCTACAAGAAAGCTGGGAAGGAATTTTTTGTAAGGGCTTGTAGGGATGGGGTGAAAGGGAATGGATTGGAGCTTGAGGAGGGCAGATTTAGACTGAATATTCGAGAGAAACTGTTTACACTTAGGGTGGTGAGACACTGGAATAGGCTGCCCAAGAAGGTTGCAGATTTTGCTTCCCTGGAGGTGTTCAAGGCCATGTTGGATGAGGCCTTGAGCAACCTTGGTCTAGCGGAAGGTGTCCCTGCCCATGGCAGATGGGTTGGAACTAGATGATCTCTAAGATCCCTTCTAACCCAAACCTTTCCATACTCCTATGCCAGCTTGCTGAGACAGGTGGACTGCATCTCTTCACCTACAGTATTTTAATTGCAGGGTGATAGTATAGGAGAACATTAAAAACGTCTCTGGCTTTTAGATCCCAGGCACGTTTTACAACGCCGACAGCAACAGCTGGCTTCTTGATCTGAAGCTGAGTGGATTGGGTAGGAAAATCATCAGGATATAGGAAAAGCAGAACTCTGCGGTGCTGCAGACGTTTTAAAAATAGCTGTGCATCAAGTAATGAGAAATCAACAATATTCAAAGGCTGTTCTGCCACTACCTGGCTGTAGGGTAGCTGTATGGAGATTACCCCTTGATTACTGCTCTTGACACAGGACTCATCCTGAGAAAATTCCAATGGAAGTAGTGGGTTCACCTCTACTGGACAGTTTCAAGACTCAGCTTGACAGGGTGCTGGGCCATCTCATTTCAACTGCACTACCACCTAGAAAGGCGATCCTTGGGGTCCCTTCCAGCCTGGCATTCTGTGAAAAATCACAGAATCATAGAATGGCTCAGGCTGGAAGGGACCTTTGAGATCATCTACTCCAAACTCCCCATCACGGGCAGGGATGCCTCTCAGCTAGACTCAGCTGTTCAAGGCTTCACAACTTCCCTGGGCAAACTACTGCAGAGTCTCACCACCCTTGTACTGAAGAACTTCTTCCTAAGAGCCAGTCTAAACCTACTCTCCCTCAGCTTAAACCATTCCCCACTGTCCTATTTCTAGACACCCTTAAGATAAGTCCCACTCCAGCTTTCCTGTAGGCTCCCTTCAGATCCTGCAAGGCAGCTATAAGGTCCCCCCAGAGTCTTCTTTTGTCCAGGCTGAACAACTCCAGCTCCCTCAGCCCATCGTCAGTCATAGCAGAGGTACTCCAGCCCTTGGATCATCCTTGTGGCCCTCCTTTAGACTCTCTCCAGCAGCTCTGTGTACTTCTTATGATGTGGACACCAAATAATCCTTTATGAGTTGAGCCAAGGCCACAAAAAACTTTGGAATTACATCCCTCCCACCTCAGCTGAAGAAAACAGGAATTAGGTTGCTGTGGTTTATTATTTGCTGCTGGTTTTGCATCTTGTGCACACCGTGCCAGCAGAAGCAGCTTGTCCATTCAGGCTCCAGAACTCGTTAGAAACAATCCTTTTTTTTTTTTCACAGATGCAATTTTATGAAGCTTTTGGGATTCATTTGCTCTTCCTTTGGAAAGGCTAAAAACCTGGCCACTGGTGTGCTGAGGACACATCACCTACCATTGGCGGGAATCCAGATTTTTCAGTTCTCGCAGCAACTTGGCGTTTTTCTTCAGCAGATGAAAGCTTTTTCTAGGAAGACAGAAAAAAAAACACAACACCAAAAAGATTTGAAGAAAAATGCAGCACAGAGGAGGCACAGGATTTTCTCATTCGAATATCCATGAGAAGGGAATCGAATCAGCATGATTCAGGTTATTTTTTTATTAGTCTAATTAAAAACACTCTGCAGATGTCTACTTAAAATAACCACTGGACCAGCTCTATGTAAGAGTTTGAAAAGATGCTCTGACTACCACTCAGCTGTGTCATTCTCACTTTTTTAAACATGTGCATGTTTAGGGTAGCAGTGAGGAGAGCCAAAGTACCATAAACATGTTCTGGATCCTCTCTCCCTGCGTTTCATAGAATCATAGAATCAATAAGGTTGGAAAAGACCTCAGAGATCATCAAGTCCAACCTATGACCTAACACCTCATGACTAACTAAACCAGGGCTTCAAGTGCCATGTCCAATCCCCTCTTGAACACCTCCAGTGACAGTGACTCCACCACCTCCCTGGGCAGTACATTCCAATGGCCAATTACTCTTTCTGTGAAGAACTTTCTCCTCACCTTGAACCTAATCTTCCCCTGGCACAGCTTGAGACTGTGTCCTTTTGTTCTGGTGCTGGTTGCCTGGGAGAAGAGACCAGCCCCCACCTGGCTACAATCTCCTTTCAGATAGTTGTAGAGAGCAAGAAGGTCTCCCCTGAGCCTCCTCTCCTTCAGGCTGAGCAACCCCAGCTCCCTCAGCCTCTCCTCACAGGGCTGTGCTCAAGACCCCTCCCCAGCCTCATTTCCCTTCTCTGGACATGTTCAAGTGTCTCAACGTCCTTCTTAAATTGAGGGGCCCAGAACTGGATATAGGACTCAAGGTGTGGCCTAACCAGTGCTGAGTACAAGGGCAGAAGGACTTCCCTGCTCCTGCTGGCCATTTGCCACCTTGGCCAACTGGGCATACTGCATAGATTTCATAGAATCATAGAATGGTTTGGGTTGAAAGGGACCTTAAAGATCATCTAATTCCAACCCCTCTGCATGGGCAAAAATACCTTCTACTAGACCAGGTTGCTCAAGGCCTCATCCAACCTGGTGTTGAGTACCTCCAGGGAGGGGGCATCCACAGCCTCCCTGGGTGACCTGTTCCAGTGTCTCACCACCCTGAGTGTAAACAATTTCTCTCTAATGTTGAGTCTAAATCTGCCCTCCTCAAGCTTCAGTCCACACCTTCTGTCCCAGGAGTTCATTCCCAAGTCATTTAGCAACAGCCGACAGAAATAAAAGGACGCTTGAGGCTCAGAAGGACGTGGTTCTTCCTGATGAGCCACCTTCATACTGCAGTCTGAGTTGTATTTCAGAATGTGCTCTTTCTCCTGGGCACTCTGCCTCATCAGGGCTTCAGTGATAGCATTCTCCTGCTCGTAGCTCATCCCAAAGGGTGGCGGCGCTGGCTCGTTCAGCTTGCGCTGGGGATGCAGAAGGCACTCGGGACTGGTGTTACCAATCTTCTCCAGCAACTGGTTGAGAGCATCTTCTCCTTCCTCCCCTGAGAAACATCCCTCTGGGAAATGAAGTGCTGCTCAGGGTTGCCTGAGATGACAAATGGGTTGGCTGCACTCTGCCGTGGAAGGCAGCCCTCCAAAGGTCCATACAATATTCTGCCATCCCAAGAGTACTTCCCTGAGATATCTCTGACAATCACCCTGACGTCCGAGGGGGCTGCTGTGGGCTCAGCGGCCGCTGTCTTCTCGGCGGGGATCTGGAGGTATGATATGAGAGTGCTGTCATTAAACACAAAGAGCTGCAGGTTGGGACTCCGGAAGACTTCTGAGGAGAGCTCAGAGGACTCCACATAGGAGTTGTCATGGTTCTCGCTAAGGAGACTGTGGAGGATGGCAGGGCCTCCACTGAGAGGGTAGTGGCTGAGGTGATTCACCAGGTGAGTCATGACCATCCGAGCCGTTAAAGGTATCAACTCCACATTCCTTCTCCTTTTCTCTAAAGCAATCAATGGAAAGATAACAGATCAGTAAGAGCAGCAAGAGGTGATTTTAAAAGCATCTGTGAACTTCTGTCCTATTTCAGAGGCTTGCCTTAATTGCACTCCTAATCCTATCCAAGAAACTGCTTACAATCATTCTCACAGATCGCATTGGGTTGGAAGGGACCCTCAAAACTCAACTTGCCCAACCACCGTGCAGTCAGCACGGACACCTCTAACTACATCAGGCTGCCCCCCATAGGGCCACATCAAATCTGATCTTCAATGTCTCCAGGGACAGGGCTTCAATCAGCTGCTGAATGTTGATGTCTGAAGCTCTCTTACCCTCGGCAACAGTGAGCAGGTTGCCCAGATCAGTGGAAGAGTGGCACTGGGCTGGCTCAGAGCTCTTGACATTGCCCAGTGGCAAAAAGGGGTCGTAATCGCTGGAGGAGAGGTCTGCCAGACTGAGCACATAGTGGCTTTGCTGGGTGTACGTGCTGGAGCCATTAACACAACAGTGCAGGACCTGCAGGTGGACAAGTGTGACACCACAGAAGTATTTTACCATCCCATTACAAACAGCTCAAACGTTTCTGCAAAGATATTTTCCCTGGCTTGGTGTTTTAAGCATTTTACTCTTCGCCATCGTTTGTCTGTTCTAACATCTCACATTCTTAACTTCTCATCTGTACAGCTTGTGCCCACACTGAGGGAATTCATCATCTTCTACAGCCTGCTAAAAATAATGAAATCATAGAATGGTAGGGGTTGGAAGGGACCTCCAGAGATCAAGTCCAATTGCCCTGCCAAAGCAGGATCACCTAAGGCAGGTCGCACAGGAAAAGGAGACTGAGGGGTGACCTTATTGCTCTCTACAACTACCTGAAGGGAGGTTGTAGCCTGGCAGAGGTTGGCCTCTTCTCCCAGGCAGCCAGCACCAGAACAAGGGGACACAGTCTCAGGCTGCGCCAGGGCAGGTTTAGGCTGGATGTTAGGAAGAAGTTCTACACGGAGAGAGTGATTGCCCATTGGAATGGGCTACCCGTGGAGGTGGTGGAGTCACCTTCATTGGAGGTGTTCAGGAAGAGACTTGATGGGGTGCTTGGTTGCATGGTTTAGTTGTTTAGGTGGGTTGGATTGGTTGATGGGTTGCACGTGATGATCTTGAAGGTCTCTTTCAACCTGGTGTACTGTGTTGTTGTGTTGTTGTATTGCATCCAACTGGGTTTTGAAAGTCTCCAGAGAAGGAGACTCCATGACCTCTCTGGGCAGCCTGCTCCAGGGCTCCATCACCCTCACAGTAAAGAAGTTTCTCCTCATGTTGAGGTGGAACTTCCTGTGTTCCAGCTTGTACTTGTTCCTTGTCCTACCACAGGACACCACTGAAAAGACCCTGGCACCTTCATCTTGATACCCATCCCTCAGCTATTGACAGATATTAATAAGACCCCCTCCCAGCCTTCTCTTCTCAAGACTAAACAGTCTTTCTTCATAGGAGAGATGTTCAAGTCCCTTAACCATGATTCTCTGCCTAGCAGGATCTGTGAAAGGCATCTCTAAACATCTAGACACAATAGATCATATTCATTCCTCATACTCACTCTGTAAATGTAGTCCAGTAGAGGAGCTTTGGATGCCTGTTGATCTTCAAGAACACCAGTAGACACTGGCTCCAGTAGCATTTTCATGGGTAATGCCATACACCAATCCAGCAAGCAAAGCAGCAGTGAAACTATAAACTAAACAACAGGTAACACAGTACTAAGGTATCTTCTATTAAATTCACCCAAACTTAAAAGGTATCAGTCTGAAAGTATCAAACAGCTCTGGTTCAAAGCAACTTCATTTAATAAGCATCTCAAACAGCACAAACACAGACTGGAGACCACTCTTTCCAGGGGTGTACCTTTTTATCTGCTTCCACAGAGGAGTATTCAGCACTTGGCAAAAGAAATGCAATAGTGGCCACAAGGATCTAGAGTAAAAGAAACAAAATTCCAGAAAGGCATTTAATTTCTTTCACTATAAAGACAGAACATGAACTTCAAGTGAACAGGCTATAAAAAGGTTAACTTCCCTAAGGAGCATCTAACTGCCCTTGTAAATCAGTGTCCAAGTGAAACAAAAAGTTCCACTAAGCATTTTGGAAATAAATCATTACAAAGAGAAGTACACTGCTCCCAGGACTACAGCAAATACCTCTCCCAACCATAAAGGCAGAAGAAAGAAAAAGGTAACACAGAGACAGCTACAGTAGCTCAAGTACGGCAGACCTTATAGAAGCCTTCCAGTACCTCAAGTGGGCCTACAATAAAGCTGTGAAGGGACTTTTTACAAGGGCTTGTAGTGAGGGAATGGACTGAAGCTTCAGAAGGACAGATTTAGGCTGGATATGAGAAAGAAATTCTTCACAGTGAGGGTGGTGAGACACTGGAACAGGTCGCCCAGAGAGGTTGTGGATGTCCCCTCCCAGGAGGTGTTCAAGGCCAGCTTGGATGAGGTCTTAAGCAACCTGGGCTAGTGGGAGCTGTCCTTACCTATCACAAGGGGGTTGAAACTAGAAGACCTTTAGGATGCCTTCCAACCCAAACCATTCTATGAATTTATGAATCAAGGATTAAGACAACTGGGCATTTCCACACAAACATCTTAAAAGAAGTTGATGTACCTCAGTAATTTTTCTGGACAGGGAGGATTCATACTTCTGAAGCTTTTGCCAGTAAGAAACCAGCAGCTGAAGAATGTCACAGGCTACCTGAGCTACCAGTTTATTAGAAAACTGGAAGAGAAAAGGTGGTTAGAAGTCAAATACATCCAGATACACACAAGACAATGCATTCAAGTTTTCTACATTTTGAATTATTTTGCACCTACACAAACAATAAAAAAATGTTTATTCTGTATGAATCACAGTGTCCAGTACTGTGCAACAAGCCCCAAGGAGTTGTGTCAAGTGGCAAACTCTCAGTGCTTTGAGCAATGAACAGATAAACCAGCAGGCCATGATTCCTGGAACCAGCCACAACTTCATAAAAAAAGAAAATACTTTTTTGGGGGGTTTTTTTGGTGTTTTTTTGACACAAAGCTTATTGGTCAGAGAGACTCTCAGAGTCATACCTTCAGTGTCACACCTATGACATTGATCGCTTCCTTCACCTGAGGGTGGTATGTGCACTGTGTTAGTTCTTCACAGATCCAGACTCCCAGGCCACAAATGGCTATGCATCTTTTGGGAAAGAAAAAGTGGTTTTGTCAGAAGTTTTAGAACATTTACAGAAAAAAGGAAGATGTGCACAGAGATGCCAGCTCTTTTTCCTCTCACAGAACAGGTCAACACCTATATGGTGCAGAGTGGACCTCCTGGGCTGCATTGCAAGAAGTGTGGCCAGCAAAGTAAGAGAGGTGTTTCTGCCACTCTGTGCTGGTGAGACCTCACATGGAGTATTGTTTCCAACTATAGGACCTTAATACAAGAGAGAGACCTGGACCTGCTGGACCAAGTCCAGAGCAGGGCCATAAAAATGATCAGAGGGCTGGAGCACCTCTCCTGTGACAACAGGCTGAAAGAGTTGGGGCTGTTCAGCCTGGAGAAGAGAAGGTTCCAAGGCGACCTTATAGCTACATTTCAGTATCTGAAAAGGTCCTACAGGAAAGCTGGGGAAGGGCTTTTTGTAAGGCTTATAGTGATAGGACGAGGGGCAATGGTTTGAAACTGGAGCAGGGGAGCTTTAGGTTGGACATCAGGAGGAAGTTCTTCACAATAAGAGTGGTGAAATACTGCAACAGGTTGCCCAGGGATGTGTTTGAGACCTTGTACATGGAGACATTCAAGATGAGAGCTGATGTGGTCCTGGGTAGCCCAGTCTAGTTGGAAGTGTTTCTGCTGACTGCAGTGGGGCTGGACGAGATGACCTTTGAGGGTCCCTTCCAACATGATTCTATCTGTGAATCTTAATAGGGCTAAAGTGAAGAACCCATCTAAATGAGACCAAACCCCAAGGCTGCAGTTACAACTCAGCTGTCCAAGCACCAGAAATAAGCTGCCAGACTTTCCCATTTTACCATTTCTGTTACCCAGTATTTTACCTTGCAGCTTCACTTGGCTCCTCTGTAGCATTCTTCAATAAAATATTCACGAGGTAACACTAAAATAATAATGATAAAAATTAGAATCTTTTTCATGCATCTGCTTTATGTAAAGTTGATTCATTTTGACAGTTACAAGTGCAGTAACTTTAATTCTCAGTCTGTGCTGAAAGCACTTTTACCTCATGTCAGTTTTATTTTGTCAAGGAAAAACACTGATTGATTGTAACTCAAATATACAGGCCCTTGTGGTGGAAGTCTAATTGACCTAAAAATCATATACAGACAGCAAGAGGGAAACCAATTTGTTTTCAGAGTTGATATGTATTTATTAATGGTGAGTGGTGATCACTTCATTATACAAACTATGGTGTCAAGGTCCTAAGCCAGCCATGTCATGAAAAATTTGCATGTATGATTCAGTACAGAAAAAACACTTCCAAAATGCAGGCTTCCAACACAGCTTCAATGACACTCTGTGGCTTGATGAAGGAAGTAAGATGTGAGTCAAGTGTGCTAAGGGGTTGGCTTTCTCCCCAGCTGTACCTTCTCAGGATGCATAAGGAATCTGGATATTCCTCCCTAGCCACATCTCATTTTGTGCAGTGCAGGCACCATAGTGCCTTGAGTTTATCAAAAAGCAATGAGAGGTTCTGTGAGGGCAATCACTTGGGCAGGTTTCACCTGCAAGTGATGCTCCAGGTCACCTTTGTTGGGTCTTTGGGGGAGAGCACCTGATTTTTTCCCTGCAAGATTATTGTTATGAAGATCATTAAATTACAAAGCTTTCCATCCCACAGAGCAAGTCAGGTCTCAAGGTGTCCTGCTGAAATTAATTCACATAGGATGATGGCTCCAACAGTGGAATTTTCCTAATATGTTCCTGTAATGCCAATTAAGACAGAAATTATTCCCCACTTAGGCACACCCCACATCTCTTACAAGACAGATACAATGAAAGGACACTTTAAATGATTGACCTGACAGGCACCTGGCTGGAAAACATTACATTTGATCATAGTCAGTTTGCTCTCCTTAAAAATAAGATGGAGTCTGCAGTATCTAAGCTCTGGTAATTTCTGGTACGTGTTAAACAAAGCTATGCTTATCAAGTACATATAATGTATGTGTAATGTGTGCAGTTGAGGGGCTTGGAGAAGGAGGGGGTTATCTTTGAAACAAAAGTCTTCAGTAAGAATGAAGTGACTGAACAGCAAAACACCTCAGGACTAATGAAATGTGACTTCACCTTCACGTCTGCAGTCCCTGCGACGATCTCGCTGGCTTCCGAAATGGGCCGCAGGAGTGGGATTTCTTGGTAGATATTGGGAAAGCAAACCAGAGAGCCAAGGATGGTGTGAGCTTCTGAACGGGGAGCCTAAGGGGGGAGGGGGAAGTAAACAACATAAAGTCCTGAAATTAACTAAGCTATGAGGCTGGCATATAACACTGTAAACACTAAGCGTGGTGTACTCAAAATGCACATTAAAAGTGTCCTGAGGAACAGACCCCAGAAGCTTTTCCTTCACAGCTACAGCAGAAGCTGCATTAAAGCAGTGACTAACACACAGTTGCCTGTCCATGCTCTCTTTTCTGAGGCTGAGCTTCTCCCCCAGCAGGGACCTGGCCCCAGTCCTAAGTATATTCCACATTTTTAATACTCCTCTGACATGACACAGTCCAACTACCAGCGATTTGCTGTCAATAATAAATACAGATCAAGCCAAAGAAAAGCTGAGTGAGTTTCACACCCCAATCCAGCACCACTATTAGCTGAGAACAGCACAATGCTCTCAAACTGACCATGTGTACATGACAAAAGTGCACAGAGAGGTCCCTACCTGAATAAAACCACCAAAGCCACCATGGCATGAGCTATAAAATGCATTAACTACTGCTATATAATCTTGCACAACGTTAAAAATTCAGGGCATACTAAGTTTAATGCTGATAGCAGAAATGGGTGGTGGTGGTTGGGGTTTTCTTCCATGGAAAGTTGAGCATTCATTTCTTACTAGCACTTGGAGCTTTGGATCAGTGACCAGGCTGATCAGTATTTTTAAAGATGACAGAAAATGAATGGCTGTAAACTCTTGGGAGGGGAAGTGCAGCAGCAAGACTTGGCATTTCAGTTTGGTGGAAACAGGAGAGGGCTGTGGCCTTGTGCAGGGCCACCCACTCAGCTGCACAAATGTCAAGAGCAGCAGTAAAAGCACTTGGTTAAACAGGACAGAAAGGCTTCCCTGAATTGAGGCTTCACATGCAGCAAAGCTTTCCTGTTTCTCCCAGGATTACTAGACCTCTGCCCTCATTTTGGCATCCTGTCACTCATTTGCTGTTTTACTTATTCTTCACTAATTTAAGCATTTAGAGTCTCTTTTCTATCACTGTTTGCATTTAGTAAGAACTTCTGCATTTCCACAGAGTGCCACATTTCCCACTTGCTCACTGAAAAAGCTAAGGGGCCTGTGAAATCCAAGCCCTGCTCTCAGCTCACAAGCCTGCTGCAATGCTGGCGAGATGATGCCTCACGCTTTGGCCTTTTGATGAAACACTTCTGCAATACTCCTGTGTCACCTTATCCCACGATTTCACACATCAGCTGCCACACTACCTGCCCCAAGAGCCCTGTTTCACGTTGCACTAATGAGCCAACACCTGTCAGAGCGGAGCCATCTGAAGCCTGTGAGCAAGCGCCGTGGTTCTCAGGGGACAGGGCCTGGGGCATTGCCACGCTCACCTCCAGCATGTCTGTGCTCAGAACCCTGGCTGCCGCCGTAATGAAGTCTCCGATCAGCATCGTGAAGCCAGGTAAGCCCAGGAAGAAAAACCAAGGTGGGCAGTGCTTTATCACAGTATTTAAGATATCCTGAAAGAGAAGTTGAGCTGTTTGAGAAGACACAAGCAAAAAAAAAAAAAAGGCACAAAACTACGAGGCAGAGTTGGAGAAGATTTAACTTTGCAGTTTGAGGAGATTTAACTTCGCAATTCGCCAGTTCCACGCTAATCAAGGTGATAATTCAGAGGGCTGGAGCACCTTCCCTGTGGGGACAGGCTACAGAGGTTGGGGCTGTTCAGCTTGGAGAAGTGAAGGCTCCAGGGAGACCTTATAGTGGCCTTCCAGTACCTGAAGGAGGCTACATGAAAGCTGGGGAGAGACTTTTGTGCAGGCTTATAGTGATAGGATGAGAGGGAATGGATTGAAGCTTGAGGAGGGCAGATTTAGACTGGAGATTAGGAAGAAATTTTTTACACTGAGGGTTGTGAGACACTGGAACAGGTTGCCCAGGGAGGCTGTGGATGCCTCTTTCCTAGAGGTGTTCAAGGCCAGGCTGGATGAGGCGTTGAGCAACCTGGTCTAGTGGAAGGTGTCCCTGCCCATGTCAGGGGGTTGGAACTGGATGATCTTTAAGGTCCCTTCCAAACCATTCTATAAATCTATGAATAATTCAGAGCCCCACAGATCTCTGTAGAAGTGGTTGTCACAGAACCTCTACTTTCCCCTGCTGATGCATTTAATAGAAAATGTGCATTTTGTATTTTAGTAATATGTGTACTCTCAAATTCCTATTAAAAGCACCAAACACCTATCTTCATGTCTAAGCATAGAAGAGCTGCTCTTCTGTTAAAGATGACTTTGGACTCCAACCATTCACACTGTTAATCAATTTAAGATGAAGCATTGCACCATTTGAAATGAGGTACTTCCTACAATCACATTACTCAGAGCTCAGTAGCCATAAAAGCATGAGGTGGCACAAATGAGGGCTGCCTTTGCCCTGAAGGAGCTGAAGGCAGACACTGACAGCAGCTTGCTTACTCCTGTCAGGCTGCTCCAGCACAGAGAGGATATTTTAGCTCCCCTGCACAAGCTGAGAAATGCAGTGATGTCAAATGCAACAAGTGATTGCACACAGCAGGGTAACACAGATGAATCTATGCTAACCAGATTGTTCTAACTCTTCCTCCCAATAATTAAGACAGCAAATATAGATAAGCCTTAGGGGGAAAGTAAAAAGAGGTTTTGCTGAGCTTCTGAAGGAAGAGAGGTTTTCTTGGTTTTCACAGGCAGTATTGTATAGGTAAGAGCAGACTACCAGACAGCTTTCCTGTCATCATTACCCCACGACACAGGACACAGCCAAGATAAGCATTTCAATTTTAATCCTTCCACGTTTCAATTCTTCACAGCCTCTCCAAATCAGAGCAAAGTTCCTCTATTTGAGTTAAGATTTTCATCCTACAAGTTTAAAATTAGGCACAGAGTCTAGATAATCCTTACCTGCAACATCATTATTTGCTGAAGAATTAGTTATTGCTATGCCGAGCAGAAAATTACTTTTTGTCTCAAAACTGCAAAGAAAAGTTGCAAAGGAAAACCATTTTCAATCTCCTTATTTGCTTTATGGTGTGCTGAAGAAGCCCTGAATTTAAATTTAGCCCCAGAATGTGACGTTTGCTCTACTGCCAGAAGCTAAATTCAAACTCTTGTCTCTGAATGAGGCTATACGTTAACACCACTAGACAGGCTGAAAGAGTTGGGGCTGTTCAGCCTGGAGAAGAGAAGACTCTGGGGAGACCTTTGAGCTACAATTCAGTATCTGAAGGGGACCTACAGGAAGGCTGGGGAAGGACTGTTTAGAGGGGTTTGCAGTGATAGGACAAGGGGCAATGGTTTGAAACTGGAGCAGGGGAGATTTAGGTTGGACATCAGGAGGAAGTCCTTGACAATGAGAGAGGTGAAACACTGGAACAGGTTGCCCAGGGATGTGGTTGAAGCCCCACCCCAGAAAACATTTAAGATGAGACTTGACATATCCCTCGGCAGCCTGTAGTCAGAGGTGTCTCTGCTGACTACAGGGGGCTGGACAAGATGAGTTTTGAGGGTCCCTTCCAACCTGATGCAATCTGTGAACCTTCTCAAAGCACCACTGAACACCTGGAGAGTGTTCCACTAAGTACTTAGAGCAGCAACCTCCTGTGCAATAGCCATCTTCCAAATTTCAAAGAAATCCTATTAGTTTTTAACATAGTAGCAGATAATGCTTTCACTTTCCTGAATAAGCCAAAATGCCACTCGAGTTAATGTTTAAACGACTTTTAATCACTTCCTTTGATACATTTTAAAGTCAATATCAGTCAGTGCAAACATTCAAAAAAAGAGGGAGCAGATGGATGCAGCAGCTCATAAAGTGGGGGTAAACTCCCACCGGGAGCAGAACAAAAGGCCCACCTCTTTCCAATTAAAGCTCTGATTAGTGCACCCGGCTCCCCAGCACAGAACACACCTGTAGGGACGAGCTGAGCCAGGTACTGCGATGTGTTTGGGCTCTGAATAATTGGACACCGTGCTAAGGAGCAGCAGATGGGAACACGCTGCTGTTGACATATGCCGGGATAAAAGAGCCTGTGATAACCTGGCCTGAAAGGTAACCGACCGGTGGAAGCACAAAGCCTGGTGCAAACAGCACTGTTAGCTCCTGTCCCCACTCCTTCCAGCCCATCTGCCAAATACCACTGTAACTGCCACCCAGCCTCATCAGCTTCTCACTCCTAGCCACAGTCATCACCTACAACACTCAGAAAGCGAGGATAAAAAGAGCTATTGCAGGCCCACTGCTGTCTACAACTACCTGAAAGGAGGTTGTACCCAGGTGGGGGTTGGTCTCTTCTTCCAGGCAACCAGCAACAGAACAGAAGGGCACAGTCTCAAGCTGTGCCAGGGGAAGTTTAGACTGGAGGTGAGGAGAAGATTCTTCACAGAAAGAGTAATTTGCCATTGGAATGTGCTGCCCAGGGAGGTGGTGGAGTCATTGTCACTGGAGGTGTTCAAAAAGATTGGATGTGGCACTTGAAGTCATGGTTTAGTTGTCATGAGGTGTTAGGTATTAGGTCATAGGTTGGACTTGATGACCTCTGAGGTCTTTTCCAACCTGGTTGATTCTATGATTCTATAATACCTGCGAGTTTACAGAACAGCAGAACTAACACAGCATGAACAAATGCAGGTCAAGGGAGGTTCTTCAGCCCCTTTACTCTGCCCTAGTGAGGCCTCATCTGGAGTGCTGTGTCCAATTCTGGGCTCCCCAGTTTCAAGAGGAACCAATGGAGAGAGTCTAGCACAGGGCTATGAGGACAATGAAGGGACTGGAACATGTCTGATAAGGAAAGGCTGGGAGACCTGGCGCTGCTCAGCGTGGAGAAGACTGAGAGGGGATCTGATCAACGTTTGTAAACATACTAAGGGTGGGTGTCAAAAAGAAGCTGCCAGTCTCTTTTCACTGGTGCCCAGTTATAGGACAAGGGGTAATGGATACAAACTGGAAGACAAGTTCCAAATCAACATGAGGAAAAGCTTCTTTACTGTAAGGGTGATGAAGCCCTGGAGCAGGCTGCCCCGAGAGGTTGTGGAGTCTCCTTGGAGATTTTCAAGACCCATCTGGATGCATTCCTCTGTGACCTGCCCTGCTCTGGCAGGGGGGTTGGAGCTGGTGATCTTCAGAGGTCCCTTCCCACCCCTAGTATTCTGTGACCACCATCTTCTTTACACCTACCCTTCAGGTATCTATAAACATTAATAAGACCTCCTCTCAGTCTTCTCTTTTCCAGACTCCCTTGACCTGCTGGCCACACTCTACTTAATGCACGCCAGGACACCATGTTTCACCTCAGGTGATAATTTGAGAGACTTCATTTAAATGAACACAAGGTAAAGAATGTCCTGACTGTAGCACTGCTCTTCTACTTGAGCTTACCCCAAACAACATGGGACAGGGAAGAAACCACCCCCCAGGAAGGAATTCCAGGTAGAAGGGAGAGTTTTCTCCCCTTTGCCACTTAGCACACTCTCCTGCAGAAGCCAGCTCACAATAAAAGCACCATTTCACGCAGTAATTCAGCAGCATTGAAAGCTTATCAGAAGAGTCAGGCTTATGAGAAAGGCAGGGAGTGAGAACATCTGTCCTATCAGTGATACTGCAAAAATCAGGTAATTCAAACACAGGCAAGTTGTTTCCTTCCCTTCAAAGCGCTGTTCTCTAAATGTAAACTCTGTCCAGCAGCTTACAGCCTAGTAAATGAATCACTTTAATTGAATGCTATGTACACAGCAACTGGAAAAACACAAGCAATAAGAAAAACATATGGTGATGGCAATAGAAATTGGTTTACTCGTTCCGAGCAGTGTTGTTTCTTTACTTCTTTCATAATTGACCTTTAGAACGATAAATGTGTAAAATAATTTTGCTTTATTATGGCTCCAAACCTTTCAGCAATTACACAAAATGAAAATTTAAAAGGAAGCATTCATTCTGGAAGCATTTCCATTGTTTACATAATTGCACAGCTATAATTTAGCCTTCATGTTGTTAGAGAAAAGTGAAAGAAGGACCGCTATGGACTATTTCAATTCAAAATGATGCTCTGGAGTGTTAAAAACGGGGAGGAGGGGGAAGAAGGGGGCAATCACATGCATGGCCCTTCTCAAATGCATTAACCCTATAAATGGCATGATATTTCAGTGGAGGTTCACCTAGTAATCCAAATGTTGGTAAACATCCACTGAGGAAGTGGGGAAAAAAAAAATACAAATCATTATGCAAGTTCACTGGAAGGTCAACCACAAAAATATTCTTCACCCAATTTTGGTTCCAGCTTGTGCAGCTTACAGGTGTAACCAAATAGGCTGCCATCTGCCTTCATCACGTTTCCAATTGTCCCTCTGCAGGAACAACATGGATTTTTCACTTAAAGTTCACTCTGTTCTTCACCAACAGACACCTCATCAGAGGCTGAAATTTACAGCACAGGGAAGATTATTAATTTACACCAGGTTTAAGTGGTAAATCCCTCATTCTGTATTGCAAAGGAACAATTCCATTTACTTCAAGTTCTCCAGCTCTGGTTACACTGTAGGTAAGAGTTAACTTGCTGAAAATTAAGTGCCAGGTCAAAATTTATTAAGTATTCTGACACCCTCAGAAAGCCCAGGATTAGCTTGTCAGAAAAATCTATTGCAATGCAGCAATCCTGGCAAGTTGTGCCAGGGCAGGGTTTGATTTGGCATTAGGAAAAACTTCTTTACTGAGAGAGTGGTGAGGCACTGGAGCAGGCTGCCCAGAGAGGTTGTGGAGTCTCTTCCTCTGGAGGCTTTCTAAAACTACCTGGATGTGTTCCAGTGTGAGCTGCCCTGTGAGCTGATCCTGCTTGGGCAGGGAGGGTGGACTTGATGATCTTCAGGAGTCCCTTCCAACCCCTACCATTCTATGATTCTGTGAAGCATCTGTAGAGCATGAGGTTAGTGCTCAGAGGGAAGGTGGGTTTAGGGAAGGGAAGGTGAGCGCAGCTCTGATAGGACAGGTAAAGGAGGTCCCTGCAGTGGAACAGCAGGAATGCAGCTCCTCCACCTCAGCTAGCAATTAGCAGCAGAGGATAAGGGATTGCTTTGCCCATTTTTCTTAGAGCACCTATCAAAAAAAGGGCAAATCCATCAAACCTTCATTTGCTTAAAACAGTCCCTCAGAATTTAGCAAGTAACCTTGCTTAAAAAACAATGCTAATAGCTAATTAGTTAATAACTAATGATTGGACTTGATGATCTTTGAGGTCTTCTCCAACCAAAACTATTCTAGGATTCTAAGCAAGAAGTTGAAGTAAACCATACTGAAGCAGAGAAGTAAAATTGCTCAGAGAGGGAAAGGGAAGGATGCTGAAGATGCAGCCCAGCTGAAATAAGCAGAGGGAAGGGGAAGTCAAGCAGAGAGTTAAAGCTGATGGAACAGCAATGCAGGGGCATGTTAACAAAGAAGCTTGCTACAGGAGTTCTCAAAGCTACATCAGTGATGGAGAGGTGGAAGCAAAGGTGTGAGCAAAGTGGAACAGAGAGAGTTGTTGCCTCTGTTTCCCAAACTCTATGTCTATGCTGGACAGAGTTCAGGAATACCTCACAAAAGAGCTTACAAGCAGTGAGCACTCCAGCAAGATACTGCTGAGAATGCAGAAGAGACCAGCTATGACACAGGTATTTGGATGTTAGAGAAGCAATTTAGAAAGAGCAAAGGCATTAAAAGAAAAATTGTAAAAAACCCAGAAGTACCAAAGCTATTCCAGAATTCACAGCTCCTACAACCAGCATGGCCTGCTGCTGCCTTTACTCCAGTCAATCCTCGCAGCTTTTTCCCCCAGCACTTCCAGGTGACCTTACAACGGGTGAGCAGAAGGGTATGATGGATTTCCTGGGACACCTTGTTTGTATTGTTGTCTCTACTGGATACCTCCTGCCTGTTAACACCTTTTCAAAGCCCTTTTAGAGCGCGTAATGGAAACAAGCAGACAAGTGTTACACAGAAAGTGAGATATTGGGGAGATGAAGAGAGAGGAAGAAAATTCGTGGTAGCCATTGGAATAAAGTCACAAGAAACTCAAATATGGGAATGTATGCTTTAACAGACTCTGTGGTGATTATTTTCTTTTAAATGGCAGTCTGGAAAGGAATCCCAAATGCATTATTGTTTCTGAAATGCTGTACAAGTGAGGGTCCTCATGTGCAATATTATCAGGCAGAAGTCCAGGCAAGAAGTACTTATCCCACTGCACAGAATAGCAAAGCTGCTCGTTTATTGTACCTTTAGAGGAGAATTCTCTGCATGTCCCAGTGAAGAGCACTAATGGCTGAGCAGTCTGGAAGTTGTACACCACTCCTCACTGCTGAGCAAGGACTGAGCAGAAGGATATAAAAGCTCACAAGTGCTTTTTTGTTTTTTGAACTTCAGATCAATGCTAATCCAAATAGGAAATTAATATAGCTTCTGTGGTAGCAGCTCTACTGGAAAATGCTTCACATGATAAATTAGCCATCTCTCAGGCAAAGAGCTATGCCAGAGTTTCCGCCTAAGCTTCCCTACAACTGGTGTAGCTTCCTTCCCATAATTAGCAACAGTATATTTCAAATAAAAGAAGAGGCTTAGAGACAAGCATAATGTGCATTAGGGTATTACCTTCCCTACTGATAACAAAAAAAGTCATAGACTGGTTTGGGTTGGAAGAGACCTCCAAAGATCATCTTGTCCAACCCCTCTGCAGCGAGCAGGGGCATCTCCAACTACATCAGGCTGCTCAATGCCTTGTCAAGCCTAACCTTGGGCAACCTGTTTCAGTGTTCCACCACCCTCACAGTAAAGAACTTGTTGCTAACATCTCCTCTAATTTCAAACCATTGCCCTTCATCCTATCACTGCAGGCCTTTGGAAACAGTCCCTCTTCGGGTACTGGAAGGATGCTATTAGGTGCCCCCAGAGCCTTCTCTTCTCCAGGCTGAACAACTCCAGCTCCCTCAGCCTGCCCTCATAGAAGAGACGCTCCAGCCCCCTGATCATCTTCTTAGCCCTTCTCTGGACCAAATCCATCAAATCCATGTCCTTCCTGGACAGGATGCCTCATGGCTAGATACAGTACTCCAGGTGAGGTCTCACCAAAGCAGAGTGGCAGAATCACCTCTTTTGATCCCTGGCCACACTGCTTTTGATGGCTGGCTCAATTGCTGGCTCATGTCCAGCTTCCCATCCACCAGTACCCCCAAGTCCTTTTCTGCAGGGCTGCTTTCTATCACCTCATTCCGCAGCCTGTACTGATAATGAGGATGGCTCTGACCCAGGTGCAGGACCCTGTATCATCCTTTCACAATGAAAAGGAGTCAAGCTTAAGGCATAGCTGTTAACTTCTCTGCCTACAGCTGGGCTGCATTCTGTGGGCAGGCCAGGCTGCATGTGCTGAAATTTAATCACCAAGGACATCTGTCAGCTCATTTGGATTTGGAGGCTTTTTTTCTTCCTGTATTTCAAGTTTTGCCCTCACTGAACTGAAAGAAAAAGGCAGCATCACAGCCTCTTTCCTTGTTTATTAGCTGTCCTCTCCAGAAAGGGTTTCTGAAATCCACACTGTTTGCTCTGTTTCTTAATCATAGAATCATTCAGCTTAGAAAAGACCCTTGAGATCATGAGGTCCAATCATTAACCCTACTCTACCAAGTTCACCACTAAACCATAGTCCCAAGTGCCACATTTAAACGACCTTTAAACACATCCTGGACAGCCTCTTCCAATGCTTGACCACTCTTCCAAAGAAAAAAATTTTCCTATGTCTAGCCTAATTCTACCCTGCTGCAGATTGAGGCCATTCCCTCTTGGTCTATCACTAATCACCTGTAAGAAGAGACCAGCATCAACGTCCCTGGGCAACCTGTTCCAGTGTCTCACCACCCTCACTGTAAAGAATTTATTCCTAATATCCAGTCTGAATCTTCCTTCCTGAAGCTTCAATCGATTCCCTCTCATCCTACAACAAGCCCCTGGAAAAAGTTTGTTCCCAGATTTCTTGTAGTCTCCCTTGTCTCCCTTCCCAGCTTTCTTGTAGTCTCCCTTCCAGATACTGGGAGGCTCTTATAAGGTCTCCCTGGAGCCTTGTCTTCTCCAGTCTCCAGACCACTCAGCCTGTCTCCACAGAGGAGGTTCTCCAGCCCTCTGATCATCTTCATGGCCTCCTCTGGATCCACTCCAGCAGTTCCATATCCCTCTTATGCTGGGGACACCATAACTGGATGCAGTGCTCCAGGAGGGGTCTCATAAGAGCAGAGGGGAAAAATCACCTTCCTCATCCTGCTGGTCATACTTTTCTGCACAGGTTTTTGGTACTTCTATTCTTCAGCAAACACAAGGAAGCTACAATGCAAGGAGATGCTTATGGATTTTTTCAAGTTCATGAAGCAAAAATTACTGCTACAGTTAGCAGCCAGTAGCAATAATGAAATACATTTCCTTTCCTGGGTCAAGTATTTGTACAATTTGTGCAGCCTTAGACTTTGGTTTAGCTTAAAAACCTGCATCTCTTGTCCAGATCAAGACATGGATAGTTGCAATCACTGGAACAAGGGATTTACAACCATCACCCTCATCTAGCAGCACAAGGCAGCTATGCCTACCCAAACTGCAAGAGGCTATTCCATGGCATCGCCCCAAGAATGCTTCATCATTTTCCATAAGAACGGTTAGACATGGACATAATTTCACAGGGGAAGCAGTGGATCCCCCTGAATTGGTCAGTTTCAAGGCTCAGTTTGATAGGCTGCTGGGCCATCTCATTTCAACTCTGCTATTGTCTAGAAAGGTTGGACCAGATGGTCCCCTTCCAACCTTGCATTCTGTCATAATCTAGATGGGGAATTGGAGCAACTGTAGGTGAACCACCTCCACTAACCCACAATGTGGCAGTGAATGCCCAAATTCACTTCCCCTTTCCTCTGGAGGTCAGTGAGAGCAGGTGGTCAGCTTCCATGAACTTTCACAGAACCACAGAAATAACCAGGTTGGAAAAGACCTTCAAGATCATTAAGTCCAACCTATCACCCAACACCATCTAATCAACTAAACCATGGCACTAAGTGCCTCATCCAGTCTTATTTTAAACACTTCCAGGGATGGTGACTCCACCACCTCCCTTGGCAGCCCATTCCAATGGCCAATCTCTCTTTCTGTGAAGAATTTCTTCCTAACATCCAGCCTAAACTGCAAAATTGTTTTAGAATCATAAAATCCTAGAATTGTTGGGGTTGGAGGGGACCTCAAGGATCATCCAGTTCCAACCACCCTACCATGGGCAGGGACACCTCACAATACATCAGGTTGCTCACAGCCACATCCGGCCTGACTGCAAAAACTCCCAGGATGAGGCTTCTACCACTTCCCTGGGCAAACCATTCCAGTGTCTCACCACTCTCATGGTGAAGAATTTCTTCCTAACATCCAATCTGAATCTACCCATTCCTATTTTTTTCATTCCCCCTAGTCCTATCATTACCTGACACCTCAAAAGTCCCTCACCTGCCCCGTTTTCCCCCTTTCTCCCCTCAAATCCCAGAGCACCTGGGCTCTGTTTGAGTCTCCTCCCATCCCAGGTGTGGCCCCTTTGCCCTCCCCACCTACTCTCCTTTTTAATCCCCCCAGGAAAGGCAGAAGCCCCAAGCTGAGCCCATCTGGGCTGGAGAATCCTCCTCTCACCGCCGGTGAGTGCCTATGGTGCGCACTGGGTGATGGTGGTGGTGACAACAAAGGCCGGGGCCTGGTGGCCCCCCGGTTAGGTAGGAAGAACATTTATGCCTCCTTCAATATCATCCACGGGTGCTGGCTGGGCTTCCTTACTGGGGCTGAGCATCACTGAGAGCATTCTTGGAAGTAAAGCCCTTTTTTAAGCATTTATTTTCTGCCACAGCTCCTTCAGGGGCAGGTTTATAGAAATACCCAGGCATCTAATGATGCTGACAGGCTTCCAATTACATTCCTAAAGGTGCTTTTATAAATTGTTATGCAGTTCTCTGTAGCATTTAGGACCTACATTAATTTCCTTTCACAGAATCACCAAGGTTGGAAAAGACCTCAAAGATCATCAAGTCCACAGACCTCACGACTAAACCATGGCTTCCAGTGCCACATCCAATCCCTTCTTGAACGCTTCCAGGGATGGTGACTCCACCACCTCCCTGGGCAGCATGTTAATCCAGTCTTCCCTTTATTTCTTCAGTGTTTTGTTAATTTTGTCTATTTATTTTTTGCAAAACAGTACATTGAGAGCAGAGTAGTCTCAACAACACAGAAGAGGCCTTTTGGAGTCTCAGAAAACTGGAGAATAAAGTTGTCCATCAGGCCCTTGCCTAACAACAGAAAGAAATGTAACCCCACAAAAATAACATTGATCAATGTCAGGACAGTCTAAGGCTTCAGGTGTGAACTTCAGTGCTGTGGAAGGGCTCTAGAGTGGTGAACTCATTAAATCAGAGTTGTAGGTGATCAGAAATGATAAATGGAGCCACTGTACACCCTCTGTTGGAAAGCTTGTACACGATTTTCTATCATGTTGTGGTATGTGCAGCCATGCTGCCTTCTTGAGAAAAGGCATTTGGGCTCCACAGTGCTGAAACTCAGGACTGTGCTTGTGATAACAAGTGGCCCAGAGTTTTGGTCTTAGCTGCCTACAGCTGCATAGCCAAAGGAAGCATTTTGGCCTTCCATAGTACTGAAAACTCCATAGCTTCAGAAGAAGATGCCTCTGTTTTACTTGATGTTGATGCTAGCTCTCAGAGGCTCGCCAAGCTCTAACACGATGCTGCTGCATAACCTGCAGGTCATGATATTGTAAGATTTCTGCTTTATAGGTAAAGGGATATATTGTCTGAAAGTCTTTGTGAAAACCTGCAGGAGAAAATCTGGGCTCTCTCCAGTATCAGAAAAATAACTTGCTGCTTTGAGCAGTACAGCAGCAGAACCATACCCTTGCCCCCAGGCCCCTTCACAAAGCTGGAAGTCGTTAACAGCTCCTGACTGAGACTTGCTCCACACCACCTTTAACACAAGCACTGCTCCCACCTGAAAAGGTGATGCAATTGTTGCAGAGAATTGGTCACTCCTTCACGTGGAGATGTTTGTTGTTAGACACTTAGACACACATGGGCAAATTAGATGCAGCTCATTACCTCCCTATCTCCTTTCTCATCTGCTCAGCTAATTGCTACATCTTGAACCCTGAGTGCCATGGGAGTGTTCCATGAAATATACCTTTGCACTGCTCTTTTACACACCCCTGAGACAGGGCTGCACAGACAGGCTGTACTTGCTGGGATTAGCATTGTATTTATGTATAAACTTCCTGCAAATTGGGGTATTTTGGGTGTCTGGCAACACCAAAGTCTACACAATACAGCAATGTTAGATACATCCTTAAAAGAAGAGAGGAAAGAAATTTATTTCAAAAATCATCACAGAATGGTAGAGGTTGGCAGGGAGCAGTCCAACCCCCTTGCCAAAGCAGGATCATGGAGGGCAGGTCATACAGGAGTCCAGCCAAGCAGGTTTTGAAAGCCTACAAAGAAGGAGACTCCATAACCTCTCTGGGCATCTGGGTCCAGTGCTTCATCACCCTCGCAGTAAAGAATTTTCTCCTCATGCTGAGGTGGAACCTTTTGGGTTCCAGCTTGTATCCATTGTTCCTTGTTCTATTCTTGGGCACCACTCAAGAGAGCCTGGCACCTTCACCTTCACACCCACCCCTCATATTTATAGACATTAATAAGATCCTCTCTCAGCCTTCTCTTCTCAAGACCAAACAGCCCCAGGTCTTTCAGTCTTTCTTCATAAGAGAGATATTCAAGTCTTTCTATCATCCTCATAGCACTCTGTTGGACTCTCTCCAGCAGATCCCTGCCCCTCTTGAACTGGGGAGCCCAATACTGGATACAGTATTCCAGGTGTGGTCTCACCAGGACGGGGGGGGGACAAAAATGTAATTCTGATCCTAACTAAAATCCATTCAGGTCAAAGAGAGTTTTTGCATCTGCAGTCACCACCCTCGGCATGCAAACTCTACACCCATGCAGCACCTTGAAGCTAATTGTACTGGAAATGCAGGAACAGCTATAAGGATAATGCTGTTTATCAACATGTTGCATGAGAAGCTAAGCTCCAAAGCACCAGGAGTTACCATCTCAACCAGGTTCAGGAAAGGAAAGCAGAAGAGCAGTAACACCAGAGAGAACTCGTGGTCAAGTGTGCCACCAAGAGGCAAAAAAGCAAAATGAGTGAGGCAAGGAGGAACAAAAGGGCAGCATCAAGAGTGCTAAATAATGGGAAACCCTGGAATGATGTGGTGTGGGACCCACTTTCATTATACAGTCTTCATCATCTTTACTTGCCATATGAGGAAAGGCTGAGAGCACTGAGTTTGTTCAGCCTTGAGAAGAAAAGGCTTAGGGAAGACCTTATTAACATGAACCAGGACATAGAGGGTGGCTACCAGGAGGATGGAGACTCCTTTTCTATAAGGAGTCACATGGAAAAGACAAGGGGTGATGGCGACAAGTTACTGCTGGGGAGATTCCCATTGGAATCCAGAAGAAGATGTTTCACCATGAGAATAGTTAAGAGATTAGAATCATCTCCCAGGGGAAGCAGTGGATTCCCCTATGCCGGTCAGTTTCAAGACTCAGCTTGACAGGGTGCTGAGCCACCTCATTTCAACTCCACTATCACCCAGGAAGGTTGGAGCAGGTGAGCCTTCAGGTCCCTTCCAACCTGGCATTCAGTGATTCTCACTGGTCACTTTTTCATTTGTGCTTTATTAAATACCAGCTGCTTTTGTGACTTCCTTCTGATGTTCAGCAGCAGCTGGGACTCAGGTTATTCCAGAAGAAAATCCTTTCCCTCTCTGCTCTCCTGCCCCCTTTATCTATTTAAAGAGAGATCTTTCCAAATTCTCTAACTTTTCAAGAGAAGTGAGCTTCAGAAGGCAAGAGCCTGGTACCCATTCATTACTTCTCACTCTTTCTCTCATCTGCCCTCTGCTGGCATCCCCAGCACAGCTCTGGCCACTGCTCTGAGACTTTATTTTGGGGAAGAAAATTCAGTCCTACAGCTATAAAAACGCAAAAAAGTTGTTTCATAATTTTCCCTTTTTTTTTTCCCTAAAGAGTATTTCCTATAGTCTCTATGAGTATTTAGCTGGCCCCATAATCTTCTTACATCTCAACAGATTAAGCCTTTTCCTCATCTCCCACTGAATGCTTTATGAGGCCAACCTAGGGCTCAGGGACCTACAAAGCTCTTGGTTACAGTGATAAGATAACCTTCTGTCTCAGTCCTCCCCTTCAGTCTCCTTTGCACTAGTCAAAAAGAGCTGGGATGACAGTTTTAGAGATCCCTGAAGAATGAGGTTCCCACTTCAAAAGAACCCAAGTTTAAACATGCTGGTCAAACACAGTGCTGCTGGAGACTTAATATTAATGGAGTACTTGAACATTATTAATGTGAGCAGCTTGACCCAGCCACTAACTGTGCAATGCAGGTGGACAGAAACCCAGAGACTATTCCTTGGGAATGTCAGGAAATGGAGAAAGAAAAACCAATAAGCAACTGCAATGCAATTGTGAGAGAAACTTGCAAATGATTCACTGCTGTTTAAAAATGTGTAACTGGGGGAGCAATGAGAAAGGTCACAGGTTCACAGACAATATTAAGTTGGAAAAGACCCTCAAAGGTCATCTTGTCCAACCCTCATGCAGTCAGCAGGGACACCTCCAACTACATCAGGCTGCCCAGGGACACATCAATTCTCATCTTGAATGTCTTCGGGGATGGGGTCTTAACCACATCCCTGGGCAACCTGCTCCAGTATTTCACCACTTCCATTGTAAAGAGCTTCCTCCTGATGTACAACCTAAATCTACCCTACACCAATTTGAAACCACTGCCCCTCATCCTATCACTACAAGCCCTTCAAAACAGCTCTTCTCCAGCCTTTCTGAAGTTCTCCCTGAAGCTTTCTTTTCTCCAGGCTGGACAGCCCAAATTCTTTCAGTCTGTCTTTGTAGCAAAGGTGCTCCAGCCCTCTGATCATCTTGGTTGCCCTCCTCTGGACCTGCTCCAGCAGGTCTATGTCTGTCCTGTGTTGGCAGTCTACATAAACTAGGACTATGTAACCTAAAGAGAGGCACAGACTGGGCAGCACAGGATAATTTCATACATCAGTTGTGGCAAAGCATTGATTCCTTTCTGCTTCAGACCTTCAAATGTGGAAACACAGACATTTCCATCAGCACACAGCAGTAACTGGGTCTTTTTAATCAAGTAAAGCTGGTACCTGGTCTTCACTTGTTAAGCCAAGGTGCATCACAAAATAAAAATGAACCAGGAAATCAGAATTGGGCAGAACATCTTGACGCCGAGTCATCATAGCACAGATCAGCCTGTATGCCTGGAGCTTGCCCTCCTTGTATTCATTTGGCAGGGTGGTTGCCTGAGAAGAACAAAAACATTGTATTATGACTTGTTTTCTACCAGCTAGCTAACACAAACCAGCACATTTTCCATAAAGCAAATCTGTTTCATATATTTATTAAAATAGATTCAAGCCCAAATTGCTTTTGGAGGGTATTCATCTTGTTAGCAAGCTGTAACTGTAAGCATGAAAAGCTGAGTCCTGTGTCCAGTTCTGGGCCCCTCAGTTTAGGAAAGATGTTGACTTGCTGGAATGTGTCCAGAGAAGGGCAACGAGGCTTATGAGAGGCCTCGAGCACAAAGCCCTATGAGGAGAGGCTGAGTGAGCTGGGATTGTTTAGCCTGGAGGAGCCTCAGGGGAGACCTTGCTGCTGCCTACAACTACCTGAAGGGAGTTGTAGCCAGGTGGGGGCTGGTCTCTTCTCCTGGGCGGCCATTACCAGAACAAGAGGACACAGTCTCAAGCTGTGCCAAGGGAGGTTTAGGCTGGATGTTAGGAAGAAGCTCTTCACAGAAAGAGTGATTGGCCATTGGAATGGGTTGCCCAGGAAGGTGGTGGAGTCACCACCACTAGAGGTGTTTAGGAAGAGACTGGATGGGGTGCTTGGTGCCATGGTTTAGTTGCTTAGATGGTGTTGGGTGATAGGTTGGACTCGATGATCACAAAGGTCTCTTCCAACCTGGTTAATTCTATTCCATTCTAACACAACTAAACAGACAAATTCAGTCCAATACAGACAAAACCACCAAGGTGTGAAAGCTGTAGAAGTAACTCACCTTGAACAACCATGAGGCAAATATCCTGAGAGGAGGAATTAGGACAGGAGGAGAGGGAGTAGACTGATTGTCCAAGCTTATAGCAAGGTTGTCTCGTATCTAAAGTTTCAAGGAGAAGAGAGTTAATTGAACTGACAGCTCATTTTATTAATGCTCTACATCCCATGTTATTTTTTCTCATTTTATTTACTGTAAGACACTACACTCTGCACTATTCAGAGCTCCTCTTTAAGCCAAAATTCCCAGGAAAGCTTGTTCTTTAGTTCTTCCCCACAGTCTAACCAAGTAGTGCCCTTTAAGGGCATACCACGGGCTTTAACCAGATACCAGCGTTTGCAGCATGCTGTTTCTGTACCTGTATTTTCTTTTCTCACCCCATTTCAATTCATTTAAATTCTCAGGAACCTTCTTCATTCAAACAAGACTAGGTTTCTTTATGACAGAATCCTCCAAATCTGATGCTTCTGTTTCAGATGCTGATACTAAACCAAACCTAAAAACACTTTTCACAAGAGAAATGATTCACATTAGAGGTAAGCATCCCATACAATACCTTGGCAAGTTTATACCACAACTCGTACAGATAGCCAAAAACTTTTGCATGGATTTTAGGTGACTGAATATTGTTCACATCCCCAAGAATTCCCAGGATTCTCCTCCATAACACAGCAGCAGAATCAGGATGCCAACCGATGAGACTTCCACCAGCAATTATACTGCAGTCATCAGCAAGGAACTCGCTGCTGTCTGTAAATTTAAGAAGTTCCATTTCACGGATTAGAAATGCAGCATCAGGATGGATTTGCTCAAAGAGGAGCTTCACTCACAGATGGCATTGGGTTGGAAGGGACCCTCAAAGCTCATCTTGTCCAACCCCTCCTAAGGCAGCAGAGACACCTCCAACCACATCAGGCTGCCCAGGGACACATCAAGGCTGATCTTGAAGGTCTGCAGGGACAGGGCCTCAACCACACCCCTGGGCAACCTATTCCAGTATTTCACCACTCTGATTGTAAAGAAATTCTTCCTAATGTCCAACCTAAATCTCCCCTGCTCCAGTTTCAAAATGTTGCCCCTCATCCTATCACTACCACATCCAAGCCCTTCTAAACAGTCCTTCCCCAGCCTTCCTTGCAGGTCCCCTTCAAATATTGAAATGTACTTCTAACCTTCTACAGTATTCTCTCCCTCCAAATGATCTCTCATTGCTCAAGCTAAGAAAAGAAAATAGGCATTAAAATAAAGGCTAAAAGGCTGGAGCACCTCTCCTATTGAGACAGACTAGGAGCGTTGGGGCTGTTCAGTCTGGAGAAGAGAAGGCTCTGAGGAGACGTTACTGTGGTCTTCCAGTATCTTAAAGGGGGCCTACAAGAAAGCTGGGGAGGGACTTTTTAGGATGTTGGCTAGTGATAGGACTAGGAGGAATGGGGTAACACTAGAAGAAGGGCAGATTCAGATTGGATGTTAGGAGGAAGCTCTTCACCATGAGGGTGTTGAGACACTGGAACAGGTTGCCCAAGGAGGTGATAGAAGTCTCATCCCTGTATGTTTTTAAGGCCAGGCTGGATAGGGCTCTGAGCAACCTGCTGTTGTGTGAGGTGTCCCAGCCCATGGCAGGGAGGTTGGAACTGGATGATCTTTGAGGTCCCTTCCAACCCTGGTAATTCTATGATTCCCCATGAGGATGACAGCTTAAGATCAGTTTTGTATCAGACTGACTGTCCCCACTCAAAGTTTGTCTCTTTTTTGGCATGGAGTCAAATGCAGTTAAATGGAACATTCGTGTACTTAGAGATTTATTCAATTAGTAGCTGGCTTTTACAGATAATATTTCTACTTCTGAAAGTTCTTTCTTTGCTAAGCTCATGCAATATAAAATGAGCTGGAAATGGAGCTGAACAAAGGAACTAAAAGGAAGGACCTGCTCAGGCATTGTCTCTTATACAGTAATAGTTCCTGAGATAGCAGAATACAAGCAGAGAAGGGGAGCAGGGGTTGTGAAGATTGAGGGGATAATGAAATGAATATGCTTAAACTGCAAAAGAAATTCCATATTGAAGTGCAAATTTGATGATAAGAGCTGTTACATGATCTTCTAGCAGACCAGGCAGAGCTGAGCAGCAGTGATCAGCTATCACAACTCTGCTGATTAGCAGTAATTTAACAGAGTAAGCAAGCCCATTATTTCCAACTGTGTGATCATTTTCTGGACCACAATTTACTTGCAGCTTTGTCAGCTGCAATCCAATTCTCCAAATGCCACAAACTCTGGGCATTCAAAGATCATTTTTGAATTAACACTATGGACAGAACTTGGTGATATATTCCCAACAAAACGTATGTTTTACAAGCAAACTGAAATGTATAAACTCCTGCACGATCTGTATCAGGTGATAGGATGAGAGGAAATAGCCTGAAATTGTGCCAGGGGATGTGTAGGTTGGATATTTAGGAATGATTTCTTTCCTGAAAGAGTGGTCAGGCATTGGAACAGGCTGCCCAGGAAGGTGGTGGAGTCAATGTCCCTAGAGATGCTCAAGAAACATGTGGGCATGGCACTTTGGGACATGGTCTAATGGCCATGCTGGTGTTAGGTTGATGGTTGGACTTGACAATCTTAGAGGTCTTTTTGAACCAGAACAAATCTATGATATGAGATCAAAATGTAAGCATTTTCTGGACCACAGTACCTGTCAAATTTGCAGTATCTGAAGGACTAAGCTGAAGCCATCGAGGTGCATCAGCATCCACACAAACATCTTCTGAGGCATTAACTTCATGGTCCTCTTCAGAAGCTTGCCAGGGCATGAGCGTGATCTCCACCTCGTTGTTATAGCCAACCGACGTGTCGCTGCTAACACTTGCACCTGGAGCAAGCAGGGGAGAAATGAAGATCACAAAGCCTGCCTCCAAAGACTGCATTAGCAAAGGAGGATGAGGAAAGCACCCAACACATCTGTAACAAGCCAAAATTAAGACATGGATTTCAATCGCTACACTTAAGCTAAAGACTGTTTCTCGGAACTCACTTTTCTCTCTCTCTCTGTAATTTCCATGCAATTGCTGCAAGTCTGCTTTCAAATCTAATTCAGCTGTACTGATGCTCCTTCCTTCCAGTGCCTTCAGAGAAAAAATAAAAACCAAAAATCATCTCAGCTTATTACAGTTTTGAGAACTACATCACCTTTTAGCTGATTTGAGATACACACTCAGTTGCTACAAATTAATGACAGCTCTGTCAGGATTTCATGCACATTTAGACTACCCAAATATCTTTAAATGCCCTAGCTAATATCTGTAACACCCAAATATCTGCAAGTGTCCAATTAACACAGCTCAGAGTTTTCCAAAGTTACTTCAGGCATGGGATTTTCCCCTGTGCTCAGCACTGGTGAGGTCACACCTTGAATACTGGGTTCAGTTTCAGACTCCTCACTCCAAGAAGGACATTTTGTTGCTGGAGTGTGTCCAGAGAAGGGCAGTAAAGCTGCTGAAGGGTCTAGACCACAAGTCTTGTGAGGACCAGCTGAGGGAACTGGGGTTGCTTAGCCCAGAGAAAAAGAGGCTGAAGGGAGATCTTGCTCTCTGCAACATGCTGAAAGGAGGCTGGAGGGCAATGGGGTCAGTCTCTTCTCCCAAGGAACAGGGAGAAACAGCCTCAAGTTGCTCCAGGAGAGGTTTTGATTGAACATTAGAAAAAACTTCTTCACTGAAAGGGTTGTTAAGCCCTGGAATAGGCTGCTCAGGGCATTGGTGGAGTCCCTGTCCCTGGAGGAGTTTAAAAGCCATGTAGACCTGGTGCTGAGGACATGGTTTAGTGGTGACCTGGCAGTGCTGAGTTACCAGTTGGATTCAGTGATCTTACAGTCTTTTCCAACCAAAATGATTCTATGATGCTTTCAGTTTCAGTCTTTATCCCTTCATTCTTAAACTCCTGTCAACAAGCAGAACTTTCAACTCATGTTTTTGCACAAATGTTCAGGGCCAGGTTGGATGAGGCCTTGAGCAACCTGGTGTAGTGGAAGGTGTCCCTGCATATGGCAGAGGGGGTTAGAACTACATGATCTTTAAGGACCCTTTCAACCTCTATCATTCTATGAAGCTATGAATATTTTTTGAAGCATCTTTCATGAAGAAATCAGTAGCCAGCTCTGATGGGTTTGGTTTTTTTAACTGCAGGAAACTGACAATCATGCCCAAGGAATAGTTTTGCTCATGCTGCCTGAAAGACTGCAGAGCAGTCTCTGGTGAATCTTGCTCTTAGTGATGAGCACATTTCAGTAGGTTGTGATCTGAAAGCAGACTGGTTCACATGGTACATTAGCAAGTTTTGAAGCAGAAATATAGGCAGACCCCAGCATCCACTTGTAAAAAGGGTGGAATTGAAATACTGGGAGCAGCCCAGCAGTATGTGCTTGTGCATAATTTATAACATGCCATTAAAATAGAATGGGGAACCAGGTTAATTTTTAATTCACCCAACTACTGAGTTTGCTCTCTCTCTCTCTGCCCTCCCCTCCACCATGCAAAGCACACTGGGTTTCCCTGCCTTTTTGAGACACTTTATTATTCCTAAGACAATTAATGAAAGTACTCTGCAGAAAATGTCTGGTCTCTCCTTCCTAGAGCTGAGCATTAATGGCACTCTGAAGTCTAAAAATATGGGAAAGCCAAGGGCCAAGGATGAGATTCAGCTTGAAGTCTGCCGTGCCATATTGCATTATACACAAAGATGATCAGCCTCTGTTATTTATCATTTCTATTTAGTCAAAAATGGCATTAAAAATTTATGAAGCTTGCCTGTCCTAATTTTAGCTATAGAAACATCTGCCATCCATAGCTGGAGACAGAAATTGTGCTGAAGGAAAGCACGTTCCCTGGTACTTGAAACCATCAAACGTTTATTCCAGTGTGCTGTAGCTCCACAACAGCCATGAGATATTGCTGTTTACAAAGTTATTAATCCACATTCACAGACTGCATTGGGTTGGAAGGGATCCTCAAAGCTCATCTTCTCCAACCCCCTGCAGTCAGCAGGGACCCTTTCAACCACATCAGGTTGCCCATGGACACATCAAGTCTGATTCTGAAGGTCTCCAGGGACAGGGCCTTGACCACATCCCTGGGCAACCCATTCCAGTATTTCACCACTCTCACTGTCAAGAACTTCCTCCTGATGTCCAACCTAAATCTCCCCTGCTCCACTTTCAAACCATTGCCCCTCATCTTATCACTACAAGTCCTTCTAAAGAGTCCTTCCCCAGCCTTCCTGGTCCCCGTCAGAAACTGAAATGCAGTTCTGTCATCACCCTGGAACCTTCTCTTCTCCAGGCTGAACAGCTTGTCTTCACAGGAGTGGTGCTCCAGCCCTCTGATCATCTTTCTTGTCCTCCTCTGGACCTGTTCCAGCAGATTCACGTCTGCTGTACTGGGGGCTCCAGAACTGGTTACAGCACTCCAGGTGAAGTCTCACCAGAGCAGAGCTGAGTGGCGGAATCACCCCCTTGACCTGTTGGCCACAATTCTTCGGATGCAGCCCTACAAACAATTTCTTGTTTATATTTCATGCTAAAAAAAGCACAAAAGTTTCATGCAAGACCAGAAAATAGGCAATTACAAGGCACAATGAACACAGGCAGAATAATCAGTTACAACTTAATCCTAGATTCCATACTCAAAATGTGATTAAGGATTCTTCACACTTTTAGTTGCTGGAATTTGTAATTATTAGAAGGTGTCAGACTGGAAATAACACATTGATAGACACACAGCAATGATCACTTTCTGGTTTGCCTTACTTGCTCAGCTTCATGTTCCTTCATTGTATATGACTTATTTTCCTGAACTGATTTGGAGTCTGAAGTTAAATTATAAGAACTTCCAGCCTTTTTACCTAGAAATATGGGGAAGAGAAAACAGACATTTGTGGGATCAGAGTAGACAGTAAACATGATCAACATTTCAGTTTCCTTTATACCTATCCCTCTTATGTTTACAGCTAATACAACATTAAAACCAGATGGTTTGGAAAATCCTTCACAAGCATAACTGTTGAATACACAACATTTAAAAGCCAGACAGATAATAAGCAGTTTAAGAATTACATACAAAAATACATCTATGGGAATGTTTCACAGACCCACAGAATATTAGGAGCTGGAAGGGACCTCCAAAGATCATCTAGTACAATCTGCCAGCTAAAGTAAGATCACCTAGAGTAGGTCACACAGGAATGCATCCAGGTGGGTTTTGAACACCCTCCAGAGGAGGAGACTCCACAACCTCTCTGGGCAGCCTGCTCCAGGGCTCCATTATCCTCACAGTGAAAAAGGTTTTCCTTATCTTCATGTGGAACCTCCTCTGCTCCAGCTTCCACCCATTGCCCCTTGTCCTGTCACTGGACATCACTGAGCAGAGCCTGGCTCCGTCCTCCCTATACTGTCCTGCACATCTTCATCAACAGGAATGAGGTCACCCCTCAGGGTCCTCTGCTCCAAGCTAACGAGCCCCAGCTCCCTCAACCTTTCCTCAGCAGGGAGATGTTCCTCTGCCTTCAGCATGTTTTGTGGCTCTGTGCTGGACTCTTGCGAGCAGTTCCCTTTTTGAATTGAGGGGCCCAGAATTGGACACAACGTTCCAGATGTGGCCTCACCAGGGCAGAATAGAAGTGGAGGAGAACCTCTCTTGACCTACTAACCACTGCCCTTCTCATCCACCCCAAGATGCCATTGTTTTTCATGGCCATCAGGGCACGTTGCTGGCTCATGGTTACCCTGTTGTACACCAGGACTCCAACAGGCTCTCTTCCTCTTTTTCTTTCCCTTCCTTCTCATTTTTAACCACCTGCTTTATAAAAAGTACTGTCCTGCTTTGTGTAACTTCTTAAAAACAGTTCTTTTAGCAAGACACCAACAATGTATTTACTAAGAAAATGAGATTAAAAACATTTTAGATGACAGTTGGAAACAAAAGTAGATAAAAGCAGGATTTATGTGGCTGAACTCCTTCAGAAGGACAGCATCACTGCACTTGATCAAAATTACCTTGGAAAAAATCAGATGGAAACTGATCTGTGATATCTGAAGTGCTGCTGCTTCGAGTTAGCTGCTGCTCTTGGTCTGCAAACAGGCCTGTAGTTTCTGTTCCTGTTGAATTTTCCAGCTGTTGAGATTCTTCAACTTCTGTTGATTTAATTAAAACACAAGATATTTGCACAACCTCAGAGCTGTGGATACACAGGAAATCCTTACCTAAGTTTCTCTGACTGAATATGTTGCTTGCACTAGCTCAGACATCCAAGCATTCAACTAGTTTCTACAGTAGTTCCTTGAAGAGATACTGCTCTCCTCCTCCTCCCTGTACAAGCTCCTTTTTTGGACAATAAATCCAAGGACAGAGTAACAAAAAAAAAAAAGGCTTTAGGAGTAGCCATATTTTGCCACTCTTGGTAACTCTGAAACAGAACAACACACACTCCCACTGCACTTGCTCATCTCTTAATAGCTACCAATATTACCTAACACCACATTTTGAACAGATCAGAGGCACAGGAAACAGCATCAGTGCAAAACATCTTGTTCCACACCGTTAGAGAACAATCAACTGGACAGAAAGGGAATAGACAGACAGCAGCTTAAAAATATAAAGAACATTCATATAAAAGTTGACTTTACAGTACCTGACAGTCTGTGAGAGCAAGAAGTGTAAGAGATACCAGGTAAGAGAGAGCTCACAGTGTGAAGCAGAAGAGGGACACTTTTAGTGGCTGGCAAAGCCTCATAAAGATGAACACAGTTGCTGATAGACTGGCTTCGCTTAGCTTCCAGGAAAAAATAAAGCAATAATTACGTCAGAAGAAAAAAAAAATGTAGTGCCTGGGATTCTGAATGTCATGATACATTAAACACAAAGCTTTGTAGAACACAGAATTAGCTTTACAACCTTGTCAACAGCTTTAAGTTTCCCCTACAGAAAATAAGCGATTTATCATTAATTACATTACTAAAAGTTATGCTGAATTAGAAGTCTCTAAAATAAATTCATTAAGAAAAATCAAGTATCTTATTCATTGTAAAGTTTCTCTTCTTGTATACAGCAATGTCCATATTGACAATTAGAAGACAAAAGGGAGGAAGGAGGCAGTGAATATATTCAATCGAGGCAGTGGGCACAAGATTTTCTGCTGCTACAGCTGTACTTTGCTGTTACTCTGATAACCTCAGATACAAAAGCAGCAAACACAGAAAAAAGTCTTAGCAGGAGCAGGAAGTGCTCTAGTATTTTTCTGCTGAGTTAAGGGCTGCTTTGTTGGTTTTATATATGGGCTGGAAAATACAGGGATTTATAAAAGTCCCTAGAAAGAGACACTTTTCCTAAAATGTCCACTCTGCTGAAGAGTCACATAATGTTCGGGGCTGAAAGGGACCTCCAGACATCATTGAGTCCGAATGCCCTGGCAATACAAGATCACCCAGGGTAGGCCACACAGGAACGTACCTAGACAGCTCCTGAAAGTCTGCAGAGAAGGGAACTCCACAACCTCTCTGGACAGCCTGTTCCAGTGCTCCATCACCCTCACTGTAAAGAAGTGTCTCCTCATATTGAGGTGGAACGTCCTGTGTTCCAACTTGAACCCATTGTTCCTTGTCCTATTACTGGGCACCACTGAAAAGAGCCTGACACCATCTTGACACCCACCCTTCAGATATTTATAGACTGATAAAATCTCCTCTCAGCCTTCTCAAGACTAAACAGCTCCAGTCTTCCCATGATGACCTTAGGGACTGCTACACTGCAGTTAGAAAGCTGGCACCTCTGTAAGTGTTGGCTTAGCAGCTGAGTTTTCTGTGTTTCTAAATAGTCTTACATTAGAGAAGGGACAGACATTTGATAGATTCGAAATGGTCACTTGTTTTACCAGCATGTGCAAACAGTATTTTTGCACAGTATTTATGACAATACTTTTGCACCTGCAGACTTGGGAGCCACCAATGATCACAAACCCCATGAAAACCAGAGGAATTCTCTTTTTGCTATGATCATAAGACACAAAAAGGAACTAAAAGCTTTTTAAACATGAAGTTCATCTTCCCAACTAACAACCTACTTGCTCCCGACCAAATAAGCTTTCCATACTAAAGGTAGGAAGTTCTTTCAATTTGAATTCAGCCCTTGCTGAGCAATACTTTCAGGTTCTCTCTACTGGGGGAAAAATGCTGTAGCAGAAGACTTTGCTGTGCTGGAGCACAAACAGGAACTCAATGAATTAAAATAAAATAGACACAAAATATGGATTTACTCCATTGCCAAAATGTTTTGTGATCTAAGCTGAAAATTGTAGCTTAGTTACGTAGCCCATAGCCACAAAACCATATTAAAATCACCTCCTTCAAGTTCTCCAGGTAAGGAACGTGACTAATCTGTTGAGGATGAGGAAGGAAGTTGTGCCCTGGAATATCTCCTGCTCAAAAGCAGAGGAGGCTTTCTGTGAGGAGCTGAATGAGATGGTTGAATCACCATCCCTGGATAGGTTTAGACAGTGCAGAGATGTGGTGCTAAAGGACTTGATGACCTTAAAGGCCAACTGGCTGGACGAGGCTCTGGCCAGCATGATCTAGTGTAGGGTGTCCCTGCCCATGGCAGGGGGGTTGGAACTAGATGATCCTTGTGGTCCCTTCCAACCCTGACTGATTCTATGATTCTATGAACTGAATCGATTCTACGAGTTTTAAGGCAAGGCCCAAGGAACTGGAGAACAGAAACATGCTACCATGAAATAAAAAGAATAGAACAGAAAGAGATCAAATTCAGGCTGATGAAATACTTGAAAAATCGTCTGTCTCTTCAGTGCCTGGGGTCTCACGTTCCCCCATCACTCCTCACATCTGTTCTCCTGTTTCTGGATGTACACCAAATAAAGTACATGACTAATTTGCAACTAAATGGAATGCACTGAAAAGCATATATCCAGAATTTTTCAAAGTACTTGGAGGCTTTATGCATACTAGTGATGGTCAAGACACCCAGGCAGAGACACACAACATCTCTGTTGAGGCATGCAATTACCAAATTGCACAACTTCTGGAAGCAGCCACATCTCAAAAGCAGATTTAAAACTTGAGTGGTCCTGAGTGTTTGGGATTGTGGCAGTTTCAAGCTATGCCTTTAGAAGTTAGCTGCTGGCTAAACTACCACAGGGAACATCAGTATTTAGTTGTGGTCTTACCTGTTGCTCTCTGACGAACAATGTTTCTTGCTTTCTCAACTCCTGGGGCTCCGGAGGTTGTAGCACTTCTGAACCTCATTGGCTCCACAACTTCAGGATGACTTTTCCAGCTTAATGAAAAAGACCTTCCCACTACAGCTGTCTTCTGAGGTTCTAAAATGCCACCTTAGAGATAAAGAAAACAAAATTCCATAGCATTGTGTGCTTAGGCACATATTTATGCTCAAGAAGGAATGGACATTCACACAGTATCACAAGAAAAACATTAACATTTCAAACACGAGACTCATTTCTACTATTAATAAAAGCCAACCACTACTTCGACTATGTGCAACAGCTGCAAGGTGGCACATAAATTAGCTGAATAGAATAGAATTAACCAGGTTGGAAGAGACCTCAGAGATCATCAAGTCCAGCCTATCACCCAACACCATCAAATCAACTAAACCATGGCACCAAGCACCCCATCCAGTCTCTTCCTAAACACCTCCAGTGATGGTGACTCCACCACCTCCCTGGGCAGCCCATTCCAATGGCCAATTTCTCTTTCTGTGAAGAACTTCTTCCTAACATCCAGCCTAAACCTCCCCTGGTGCAGCTCTTGTTCTGTGTGTTGCTCTGTTGTGTTGAAGTGTTGTAATTAATGCAGTTCAGTTAAAATACATGGAAAAGAATGTCTACATGGATGACTACCAGACTAAAGCACAGCAAACCTCTGAAATGTAAAACTTCCACTGCACAGAAATTCCTGGGTTTAAGCACATACTAAAACCTGCTCAACAGCTTTCTCCCACTGACCCAAATCACCTTTCCTCCCATGACGAAGGATGAGAATACATAAATCCAAAGCACTGCACATTTGATTAAACAGGTTCTTAGACAAGATTAAGTGGGATTTAAGGTTAGATTAAATTAATTGTTAAGATTAAACTTCAGTGTTTAACTTGTTTGGGATAAACAAGCACTGAAGGACAGAGACTAACCTTTGCCTCTCTGCTTTTTTTCTTTCTGTTCACTGAGCTTATCCAAGGGTAAGTTGGTCATTTCCACTCCATACACAGTTCTTGCTAGCACTGCTGTCAAAGAGTCCATAATATTGGCCCATTCATTTATGAGCTCCTCCCAGTCTGTCAGGGCAGACAGAACACTGAGCAGCTCATCCCACAGCTCCCGGGAGATGTAAACGCTCAGGTTTGCTCTGATCCAAGCCACGATGAGAGTCTGGAAGAAAAGAAACAAGGGACAGTTCATGTATCTGTCAAAATTATTTCAGCACACCAACACTGACCTGAGTATTAGCACTGACAATTCATGATGTACAGATATTACATAGAACTATTCTTCATCAGAAAAACACTCCCAGAAACCAGTGGGCAAAGAATTGTGAAGGTTACTAAGGAAATCTAAACACCCTGAAATGTTTCAGGTGGTCTGAATGTCCTCTAATAAACTGAAATAATACACTTTGTGTAATCATAGAATGGTAGGGTTGGAAGGGACCTCTTAAAAATCATCCAGACCAACCCCCCTTCCAAAGCAGGACCACCTAGGGCAGCTTCACACAGGAACACATCCAGATGGATCTGGAAAGCACACCATGGAAAAAGACTGGCCCCTTCCTCTTGACACCCACCCTTCAGATATTTACAGACATTAGTAAGATCTCTTCCTGGCTTTCTCTTCTCCAGGCTAAATAGTCCAAAGTCTCTCAGCCTTTCCTCATCAGACAGATGTTCCAGCCCCTTCACCATCCTCAAAGCCTCTGTTGGGCACTCTCTAGTATATCCCTGTCCATTTTGAACTGGGGAGCCCAGAACTGGACACAATACTCCAGAGAATGAAGAGCTGTTTCCTACAGCCACAGAATGGCTGCAGAGATTGAGATACACCAGCGACACCCAGGCCTAGGCTCTGTAGCTGAGCATGTAAAGTACAATACAAGGTATAAATGTTCTCATCTCATTCAACATGACTCAGTTTTGACTTGCCAGACAAACTTCTAGAGAAACAGTTACATCATAGAATTGTTAGGATTGGAAGGGACCTCAAGGATCATCTAGTTCAAACCCCCTGCCATGGGCAGGGACTCCTCACACTAGATCAGGTTGCTCAGAGCCACATCCAGCTTACGCTTTACATCAAGCTTACACTTTGGAGATACTCATTGAAGATATCCCCCACAGAGACTCTTTGTGCCTGACTGTTCCCACCATGGCTTGTAATAGAGCCCTGAAGAACAGATCACATCAGTCTCCCTTTGTTAGGGACTTCTGCAAGGGAGAAGTTTTCCATGTTTTACAAGTCGATTGCACAGTACTGAGATAGTTCTTAACTTAAACTAAGGGCAATCATCATTAAAAAGAAGAGCAATAAAACCAACAAACAAAAACACCAATAAAAGCCAAACAACCCCAAACACTTACTCGGAAAAGTAATCCTGACATGCTTTGAGCAAATGTATCCTTCATGTGGTTTTCTTTTGGCTTCTGCATCACAGCTTCTGTTATCCTAAGGAGTATCTGTAACATCTGTTCCCTGGTTCCAAAATAAGATTGCACTTTCTGTTCACATGTTCCAGTAACTGTATTTGTTAGTTTTCATGCACCAATGGCCTTCTTAATACTCCAGCAAGCCTCACTCACTGAGAACAGGATCACACTTCAGACTTCACAGATCATTTGCAAAGCCACATTAGTTAGTTGGGGACTGTAAAAACGAATTCTTGAGAAGGTGAAGTCAGGAATGGAAACACCAGCCAGAACCATGAAGTCAAACAGTAGTGTGATGTAGATGCAGCAGAACCTGCTATCTCACAAATCAGTTCAGAGAGCAGTCACCAGTGGGACTGATGCTGTAAGGTGTGCTCCTGAGAAAGCCAGCCTTTTCCCCACCCAACAATTCTCCCATGGCAGTTTAAATGCTGGCAATTTTCTGCTAAATGATGCAGAACACATTAAGCTTACCACGTCCTCTTATTCATGGACAGTTCCATTATCATGCGCCTGAAGATACTCAGCACTGCTTTGCAGGCATCAACTTGCTCCTTGAGAAGCACAGGGACTTCAACACACGGCTCCAGTAGGAAAACATTGGCAGAGTTTGTCAAGAATACCTTCAAGACAGGCATTTACAGTTAGCTTTTGTAGTCTCAGGAACACAAACCATCAAGTCTCACAATTAAATAGTTCTCCTCCAGCCAAACCTTTCACTTTCGTGTTTTGCCTACAATTTATGTCTCAGCATCACTCTGGCTGAAAGTCTGATGGCATTTCAGACCCAAAGGCACGCACTGCAAACACCATGGAGGTCCTAGGGGTCTCTTCTGTTTCTCCAGCTACTCATTTCCTGGCACTATGTGCTCAAGCTACCCCCAGTAGTTCCAATAAATGAGGTGCAGCAAAAGCAAATGTACAGTTCTGATTATTCCCAGTATCCACAGTGGAAAAAGGGTGAACCTTCCTTCTTAAAACAAACATAGAATCATAGACTCGTGAAATCACAGGATGGTCTGGGTTGAAAGGGACCTCCAAAGGTCTTCCAGTCCAACGCCCCTCTGAACTCAAAATATGATAAAAAATGGTGTTTTCAACTTGCAAAGTCAGCTCTTCACTCAACCAGTCAGATTCTAGTGCACCTTGCGGCTGCTTGGAAAACAAACTGGCCTGGGAGTCTGGTATGGAACCAGAAGGGGTGAGTTATGTCTCCATAATAGCTATCACTTCAGTAAGTGTTCCTAGAGACAGCCTAAAATTTCTTCAAAACTGAAAATTCATGAATTCTGTGTTGTGAGCCCCGGGGCAGGTGACAACATTTTGGCCTACCTCATTAAGGTTGGAAAAAGCCTTTAAGTAAGACATGGTCATATGGCTTAATAAGAATTTTTTTGAAGTTAGACATTTACCAGTACATACAGGGTGGCTACCAGGAGGATGGAGACTCCCTTTTCACAAGGAGTCACATGGAAAAGGCAAGGCCTGCTGGGGACAAGTTACTGATGGGTGATTCCCACTGGAATCCAGAAAAAAAAATGTTTCACCAGGAGCACAGCCAGACACTGGAATCATCTCCAAAGGGTGGATTCCCCTACACTGGTCAGTTGCAAGACTCATCTTAACAGGGTTCTGGGCCACCTCATTCCAAGTCCACTGTCAAATAGAAAGGCTGAACTAGATGGTCTTTGGGGTCCCTTCCAGCCAGGCATTCTGTGATAGATGGATTCCAAATTGTATCTTTCAAAACTCAGTAAGTGCTGGTAGTTATTTTCCTTAACCTCAGAGACCAGACTATAATTTGGAGTGCACATTAGATGACCATGTAAATCCCAGGCATTCTCTATACCTCACCTGTAAGGCAGCTTGAGCTCCAGCTTTAACATTTTTGTCCTCCTCTTCTAACACACATCCTCTGTTCACAGCACTGGTAAAGGAATAGGTTCTTCCCCAGCTGGATGAGCGCTTATGTCCTGAATGGTCAGAGGAAAGCTTTCAAAAACATCATTCTGTTAGTGACCAAGCAGAAAGGAACATGTCCACTTTTATTCAAAACCATTTCACAAGTCAGGAACAGAAAAGGGGGAACTGTCATGTCCTCCATTCATTCCAGCATGGAATTCACATCCATTGTTTCTTAATCTCTCAACCAACACCCAGCATATGGAATTGAAAGGTTCATACAAGTTTGAAGAGCTACATGATTTAAAATATTTCATATTCCATTTTGTAGCCACTGCAGTAATATTTGAATTTAAGCCTGGCAAAGCAATAAAGGCCTCTGCAAAAAAACAATTTGTCACAATTTTCTAATTCTGACTATGTTTTTACAACTCAAACCTCATTTCTCAGTACAATGAAATTTCCCTTTAAATGGCTTCACGATGTCAAAGTCACCTTTTGCTGATGGTTCAATACAGGATACTAAAAAGATGATGCACAGAATTTGTATCTGAACTTCAGTTTCCTAATGAAGGAGTCTGAAGATAAATATTCCATCCACTATACACAAATTACTAGATACTGTCAAATTCTTAACTACCACCAAAAGGAAAGAGTGCCACTGGCATTTTGGGGTGTGTTAGAAGGGCTGTGATTAGTAGGTCAAGAGAGGTTCTCCTCCCTCTCTACCCTGCCCCGGTGAGGCCACATCTGGAATCTTGTGTCCAGTTCTGGGCACCTCAGTTCAAGAAGGACCTCAGGGAACTGCCTGAAAGACTCCAGCACAGAGCCACAAATATGCTGAAGGCAGTGGAACATCTCCCTGTTGAGCAAGGGCTGAGGGAGCTGGGGCTCTTTAGCTTGGAGCAGAGGAGCCTGAGGGGTGACCTCATTACTGTTTATAAAGATGTGAAGGGCAGTGTTGGGAGGATGGAGCCAGGCTCTGCTCAGTGATGCCCAATGACAGGACAAGGGGCAATGGGGGCAAGTTGGAGCAGAGGAGGTTCCATGGGAACATAAGGAAAACATTTTTCCTTGTGAGGGTGACAGAGCCCTGGAGCAGGCTGCCCAGAGAAGTTGTGAAGTCTCCTTCTCTGGAGACTTTCAAAACCCAGATGGATGTGTTCCTGGGTGACCTACTCTGCATGGTCCTGCTCTGCCAGGGAGGTTGGACTTCATCTCCAGAGTTCCCTTCCAACCCCTAATATTCTGTGATTCCTACATGCACTAGGCCAACAGCCAGTGTAACCGTTAACATTGCATTTCTTGTGTGAAGTTCTTGCAGTCCTATATATACAGACTGAGAATAATTCACAAACTACACTTCTCAAGGTAGATGCAGTCTCTTCTTGCACTCAGGAAGGGCTACTAGACCTTAAATAAAAGCCTTTTTAAATCTTGGCTTCCCACACAAGTCTTGAAATTGTTCCTCATTTACAAAGCAAGTTTCAAACTTAAATCACATATTGTAGGTGAACAGAATAAAGTAACTCTGATACCATACATGTTTACCATCTGTTTGCACTACTGAATCCTCCAAGGTGACCACAGCATCCTGGCTGTCTTCCTTCTTGTCTGGCTCCTCCATGAACACAGGCTTCTCTTGCAATATCCACTTTCGGTACACCTTAACCACTTTGCGTGTTGCAGATACATCAGAAGGTGGCAACAAAAAAGCCTGCAGGGAAAAGTCAACTGTCACTCTGTGCTTTCACAGAATCACAGAATGTTAGGGGTTGGAAGGGACCTCAGAAGATCCAGCCAGCCCAACCCTTGTGAGGGGTTTGGAGCACAAGCCCTATGAGGAGAGGCTGAAGGAGCTGGGGTTGTTTAGCCTGGAGAAGAGGAGGCTCAGGGGAGACCTCGTTGCTGTCTACAACTACCTGAAGGGTGGTTGTAGCCAGGTGGAGATTGGTCTCTTCTCCCAGGCAGCCAGCACCAGAACAAGAGGACACAGTCTCAAGCTGCACCAGGGGAGGTTTAGGATGGATGTTAGGAAGAAGTTCTTCACAGAAAGAGAGATTGGCCATTGGAATGGGCTGCCCAGGGAGGTGGTGGAGTCACCATCACTGGAGGTGTTTAGAAAGAGACTTGATGGGGTGCTTGGTGCCATGGTTTAGTTGCTTAGATGGTGTTGGATGATAGGTTCGACTTGATGATGTCAAAGGTCTTTTCCAACCTGGTCTATTCTATTCTATTCTATTCTATTCTATTCTATTCTATTCTATTCTATTCTATTCTATTCTATTCTATTCCTGCCAGAGCAGGATCACCTAGAGTAGATCACACATGACCTCATCCAGGTGTGTCTTGAGTATCTCCAGAGAAAGAGATACTCAAAACCACATCTCCCTGAAGAGGAGCTCAGAGCCGCACACAGGCACTTACCTGTCGGAAAACCTCGTTAACAAAGTTCACGTATCCTCGGGTGGACAGGAGGATTCTCTGCACCATCTCGTAGACGCTGCGGTGCTGCTCCTCGATGCTGCAGAGGCTGGAGTTGCTGAGCCTTCTGTCGGACAGGGTGCTGCTGTTGGAGTGGCTTCTCTCCGGCTCGCCTGCGTACGGCATGCTGCCCTCCAGCTCGGCGCTTTTATCTTGGCTGGCACCACCGACGGTCTGCACAGAACAACACCACAGGCCTCCTGCAGTTACTGAAACAGCAGCCACCCAAAATCTGCAATGCTTACACAGAACTCGAGACACAAGCGCTCCTCTAGGTCAGAGCAATCCTTGATGTCAGTACAGGCTGGGGAGTGATGAAATTGAGAGCAGCCCTGCAGAAAAGGACTTGGGGGTGCTGAAGGGTGGAAGAAGCTTGAAATGAGTCAACAGTGTGCACTTGAAGCCCAGAAGACCAATGGCATCCTGGGCTGCATCAAAAGCAGCATGGCCAGCAGATGGAAACAGATTATTCTGCCACTCTACTCTGCTGAGACCTCATCTGGAGTCCTGTGATCAGGTGTGGGACCCCCAACACAAGAGAGACATAGACCTGCTGGAGTGAGACCAGAGGAAGGCCACCAGATGATCAGAGGGCTAAAGCACCTCTCCTCTGAAGACAGGCTGAGAAAACCGAGGCTGTTTAGCCCGGAGAAGGTTCTGGGGCACCTTATAACTACCTTTCAGTATCTGAAGGGAACTTACAGGAAGGCTGGAAAGAGACTGTTTAGAAGGGCTTGGAGTGATAGGATGAGGGGCAATGGTTTGAAACTGGAGCAGGGAAGATTTACGTTGGACATCAGGAGGAAGTTATGTACAATTAGAGTGGACAGGTTGCCCAGCAATGTGGTTGAAGCCTGTCCCTGAAGACCTTCAAGATCAGACTTGATGTGTCCCTGGGCAGCCTGATGTAGTTGGAGGTGTCCTGATAACTGCAGTGGGCTTGGATAAGATGACCTTTGAGGGTCCTTTCCAACCCAATGCAATCTGTGAATCTTAGTAGTAAGGAAGTGTAATTGTCAATCTCCTACTTGGCTCAAGAAGGCATTTGCATGGTGTATACTTCATATGGGCCTCCACAACCTAGAACTTCTGACTTGTCCACTCCATATGACAGCTGCTACCAGAAAACCCATGTCTGTTGGAACAGCAGAGCAGTTCGTACAAAAGGTGGAATTTCCAATGAGAAAGAGAAGTTCAATTAAAATAGCACTTTCAGTAGGTAGGCTCCATTTCACTGGTTTAGAGCTTCTCAGGTCTACAGTGAAGAACTCAAAAACCAATTGACATGGAGATACACAGTTCTACCGTTACACTTACTGTATGCTTTTCCCTGAACTCAGACTTCACACTAAGCTACAATTCAAGAGAAGCAAGTCTGTTGACATTGAGCCCACCTTTTAACAGCAATCTGGCAAATCTCTTTTAAAAAACAAAAACTATACACAAAACCCAAGAATCTTGGGAGTGCCCAAGCCTTGAGAAGTCTCAACCAGTAATTTGGAAGTGAAATAATTATCAAATATCTCATTAAAAATAGATGCTATCATCAAGAGGAAACCAAAGCAGCCTTTGATATTGCTGAGAAATGGTCTGTGGCACAAGTAAGTGTGACGGTTTACAGATGGAATTCCAAAAGTCTTAACATAATACCAGCGAGGCTGGTAAGGTAAAAAGCTCTGAGATAAAACAAGCACCTCTAGGGAATTACTAAAGGGTTTCCCTCAAATATTCCCTCCCTGAGCAAAATAAAGCAGAGAATCATCAAATGGCTTAGGTTGGAAGGGACCTTAGAGATCATTTACTCCAATCTCCTCACTATGGGCAGGGACACCTCTCAACTAGACTTGGTTGCCCAAGGCCTCATCCAACCTGGTCTTCAGCACCCCCAGGGAGGAGGCATCCACAACCTCCCTGGGCAGCCTATTTCGGAGTCTCGCCACCTTATACCGAAGAACTTCTAAGATCCAGTCTAAACCTACTTTCCCTCAGCTTAAAACCATTGCTCCCTGTCCTACTGCTCAACATCCTTATAAAAAGTCCCTCTCCAGCCTTCCTGTAGGATCCCTTCAGGTATTGGAAGGCAGCTGTAAGGTCCCCCCAGTGTCTTCTCTCTGTGGAACAACCCCAGCTCGCCCAGCCAAGTCTCACAGCAGAGGTTTATATGTTAAGACTTGGTGAATTCACCACTCTAGAATTCTGTAGTATTTGAGGTGGGGTCTCACAAAAGCAGAATCACCCCTGTTGAGCTGCTGGGCACACTCTTCTTGATGCAGCTCATGATATACAATACAATACAATATGATTCCATTCTGGGCTGCATGAGGGCACTGCCTGCTTATAATGAGCTTCTCATCAATCAACAGCCCCAAATCCTTTTCTTCAGGGCTACACTCAACCCACTCTGCACCCAGCCTGGATTTGTGCCTGGGATTGGCCTGACCCAGATGCAGGCCCTTGCGCTTTGACTTGTTGAACCTCATGCACTTGGCACTGGCCCAATAAAATAATCAAGTGCATCACTCAGGGGTAGCATGTCTTTCTTGTTCCTGTTGCCAGTGCACTGTCCAAGTTTAGCATGCACATGAAGAAGAGAGATAAACCTTAAAGCACACCTGCATAATTTTAGGGAGCATTTCTCCTCCATTTTTTGTGTTCTGGGCAGCAGTTAAATATTTCTTTTCAAGGAAGAAGGTAACAAGCCACTTAATAAAAACAACCCGAGCTGCCATGTATGGGATCTTTGCACTGTAGACATTCTCATTGTTTCGTGTTGCAGCAATGTACACTGGCCTTGGTCTGACATCTGGAATATCTGGTGAGAGACAAAAAGATACAGAGAAAGTGTAGTCTTAAATAACAGGAATTGCTCCCAGACTCTGTTTAAATGCATTGAACACATCACCAACACTTTCCCCATATGAAACAACAGATGCAGTGACTGACTGCTTTTACCAATACTAATGTGGATATTCTACCATAATGATATTACTCCTGAAGAAAAAGCAAGAGCTTAAAAGGACAGATCTTACCTGAATGCTGTGATTTGTATCACACAAAAAGGAAGGCAAAAGAGAAGGGCTACAAACAAGGGGACTAAACCAAGTCATGAGACAAGGGAGGAAAAAAGTCCTCATTGATCAGAGCTGCAGTGATATGCCAGCAGGTAAGAGAGATGCTACCATTATTTTATTATTCTACTTAAAAGACAAAATCCACAACTCACCAAGAACAGGTTTGTAGAGGTTGGTGAGCTTTGTAAAGGATGGAAACAAGTGAGGAAGGTAATATTTTCTAAACAAAGCAAAGAGAAATTTAAATCCAGTGTCTTGGTTCTCCTTATTCTTCCACTCTAAGCTTGCAGCCTTCAACATGGAGTTAAAGAGAAACAAACAGAAAACTTCACATTAATAGGTTACACTGCCAATCACTCCACACTGAACACAAAACCAACTACACTTCAACAAGAGAGAGAAAAAATTAGCACTGCCCCAAGAAACTTCACAAACTGCATAAGAACAGAAAAATATTACTGTGAGGGCTTTAGCACATCAAAGAAAGTAAGCTCATGAGAAGCCAGCATATTTCTGCTGTTCTAATGCAGTGAAGCACAGACTATGACATATTGTGTTGAACCAATTTGCATCTTACCTGTACATTTAGAGAAAGCTACTCTGAGCTGTTTGTCACTTGAAACACTCTCAACACTCACGTTCAAGATGGTTGCACACACATATGCAGCACCCTTGGGCAAAACTGGACTCAAGACAGAAGTCTTCTGCACTGACAAGGAAGAGGCTGACACTCGAGTTTCTTTTTAAAGGTCCTCCTCCCTTCTTGCACAAATCCAGTACTTGAAGGGAGCCTTTCAGTACTTGAAGGGGATTTAACAAGAAAGTTGGGAAGGGACTTTTACAAGGGCATGTTTGGATAGGATAAGAGACAATGGATTGAAGCTGGAGGAGTGGAGACATTCTTTACAGTGAGAGTGATGAGACAAGGGAAGTGATTGCCCAGAGCAGCTGTGGATGCCCCTTCCCTTCAAGGCCAGGTTGGATGAGGCCTTGAGCAACCTGGTCTAGTCAAAGGGGTCCCTGCCCATAGTAGGGGAGTTGGAACTAAGTGATCTTCAAGGTCCTCTCCAATCCAAACCATTCTATGAATCAGCACCAGAGTCATACATGTACTTTCAAGTTACTCTTTAACCACAGCTTTGAAGTACAATTCCTTGGAAGACTGTGCCAAACTTTGCCAAAGAATTGGTCTTTTCATACTAAAACACCTTCACTTTGGAGTAAATTACTCATAAGCAATGTGGGTGTGTTTCATTATTTGTGTAAGAAACCCCAACACCATTTCAAAGAAGAAAGGTAAAAGCAGAAGCACTTTTTCCACTGCTGACTTGAACCTAGTCTCTTACGTTGCTTTTTTTTGGTGAAACTCAAGTAAGTACCAAAAGTGTTTTATATTTTGCCATACACTTCAAATTCAGGCCCAACTCTTCTTTCCTTTTTGATTCTTTTAAGCAGTACCACAACACAACAGGGTTCTTAATTTTTTTAGTAAAAAGCTCTTAGAAAAGCCTGTCTAACAGTATAAAAGTTCACTGAATCTATATCCCAGATGATCATTAAATTGAAGGAAAACTGACTTGTTTACATCAGTAATATGATGACTTATTTTCATTTAACATATTTCTTACTTAAACCTGTGCTTGATCTCAAAGGTCTCTTCCACCTTCAACAGTACTAGATCTTTTCCCAGATCTCTAAACATTTTGGACCTTGGCCATGTTCTGCTTTTGCAAAATACACATACAGAGCTTGTCAACAAGACTGCTCAGCTTTACCATTTTCTTTATTGTGTGAACTGACTCCCATTAAATTCTACCCAGTTGCAGACATCAGTTTCTGTGAAGATGCAGGTTTGCTCCGAGTGATCATTCTGCACTTGCAGCAGCAAGAAGGTTCCTGCCCAGCCAGCTGTGTTCCCCCCAAAAGTGAATGTTGATGAACCACAGTGCAGTTGGATTTATAATGCAGTCAGTTTTTTCAGACCCCAAACATGTATTACAAGGTTTAATAAAAAGGGTGAAAATTTTAGCTGAAGTGTTGGGAGATTCTGATATGCAAACCAAAGAGTGCCACTTTTCAGAATGAAGCATTTATTCAAGATGACAAAACCCTTCCTAACACTATTTCAGTCTTGCCTTTTGATAGGGGGAAAAAAAGTATCTCAAAGTATTTCATTATCTTTTATCGTTCCTTTACTTTTTACAACTGAGTTCTTTCATGTTCATTGTCTACAGTTTCCTCTTTACCTAAAATGTTGCTTAATTTGTACTTTTCAAATAAAGACATTACCTTCATTTCTTTCCTGGGCAGATTAATCTGATCTATTTCTAATTAAATTTTATGTACATGTTACTTGCATCCTTTTAAAATAGTATCAGAAGCCATCTCTCCTTTCTTTCACTCTCTCTCTCTCTCCAGTGATTCTTTACATGTCTTCTCAGCTATGTTTGAGCAGAACAAACTGCATCTTTACCCCACATCAATTGTCTTAATGTGACCACAAGCACATTAAATACTCTGTTACCCTGCAGGTTTGGGTAACACATCTCCCTGCTGAGCAAAGGCTGAGGGAGCTGGGGCTCTTTAGCTTGGAGAAGAGGAGCCTGAGGGATGACCTCATTCGTATTCACAAAGATGTGAAGGGCAGGTATCAGGAGGATGGAGACAGGCTCTGCTCAGAGATGTCCAGTGATAGGACAAGGGACAATGGGTGCAAACTGGAGCAGAAGAGCCTCCTGGAAACTTAAGGAGAAGGTTTTCCACTGGACAGCTGCCCTGAGAGGTTGTAGAGTCTCCTCCAGATAAGTTCAAAACCCACCTGGACACATTCCTGTGTGACCTACTCTAGATGATCCCGCTCTGGCACAGCGATTGGACTAGATGATCTCCAGAGGTCCCTTCTAACCACTAATATTCTGTGATTCTGTGACAGATGTGAAAAACTTCTTATTTTCACTGCAAATGGCAGGAGAAAATACCTTTGGAAGGATTTTCCTTTCAAAACCAAGAAATTACAGAAGACAGCTTCTTCCAAGCAAGGGGTAAATCCAGTTCCATGTAGATACAGCATAGACTTAACAGACCACAAGTACACTCCTTCAAACATGAATAGTTACAAAGCTGCATCCTGCTCACCTGAAGTACCATGTATTTTAACAGGAGCTGAAGAAAATAGCATGTTTGGTCTTCAGCAATTTTCTCTCCAGAGACAGCTGGCAAAAGTGGAGTTATTTCTTCAGGAAAAATCTTAGCTAAAAGGAAAAAAAAGGAAATGTATTAAAAATTGAAAATCTGGAAATAGTTAAATAAAAGACATCTTCAGTAAAAAGTTAAGTTGAAAATAATGTGCTACTAAGTTGTACGAAGGCAAAGTTCAGCCTGGAGAAAATAAGGCTCCAGGGAGAATTTAGAGCAGCCTTCCAGTACTTGGAAGGGGGCTATGAGAAATCCAGGAAGGGACCTTTCACAAGGATTTGCTGGGATAGGACAAGCAGGTATGGATTGAAGCTTGAAAAGGGGATACTCAGACTGGGTATCAGAAAGAAATTCTTTACAGTGAGGGTGGTGAGGCACTGAAACAGGTCGCCTGGGGAGGTCACAGATGCCCCCTCCCTGGAGGTGTTCAAGGCCAAATTGGATGAGGCCTTGAGCAATCTGGTCCAGTGGAAGGTGTCCCTGCCCATGGCAGAGGGGTTGGAACTAGATGATCTTTAAGGTCCCTTCCAACCCGAACCATTCTATGAATCTTTTAATGGCTTTGGCTTCCTGTATTTCCCACGTACTGTAAACAAGGATGGCAACAACCTCAGGTTTACTGCAGATTGGAACGGTTACCACAAGCAGTCATTGCAGATGAACCCATACAGAAGCACAGAATGGTTTGGGCTGGAAGGAACATTCAAAGGCCATCTAGTCCAACCCCACTACATCCAGCAGGGATTCAGTGAATCACAGAATGACTTGTGCTTGAAGGGACCTTAAAGATCACATAGTTCCAATACCCCTGCCATGGGAAAGGACACCTCCCACTAGACCAGGTTGTTCAAAGCCTCATCCAGCATGGACTTAAACACTCCCAAGGATGAGGCACCCACAACTTCTCTGGACAGTGCATTCCAATGTCTCCCCACCCTCACACCATACAAGCTTTAAGTCTACACACTTACTGATTTTGGAGCAACACATTCATACAGCTGCATTTCAACTTAAAACACAAACAAAACCACAGCAAGCAAAAAAACCACAACAACCACCCAACAAAACCAAACCCCAGAATGACAAGATCAGAAAGCCATACAACTGCAACAAACACAAAAGCTTGACAAATTCAGTGCATCTCAGAACACAGAATTATAGAATTGTTAGGATTGGAAGGGACCTCAAGGACCATTCAGTTCCAACCCCCCTGCAATGGGCAGGAACCCCTCACACGAGCTCAGGTTGCTCACAGCCCCATCCAGCCTGGCCTTAAAAACCTCCAGAGATGAGGCTTCCACCACCTCCCTGGGCAACCTGTTCCAGTGTCTCACCACCCTCATGGGGAAGAACTTCTTCCTAACATCCCATCTGAATCTACACACTTCTAGTTTCTTTTCAACAACAAAGACAAACAGCATCATCCAGCTGACAGCTTCCCCACAAGAAACTCTCCAGCCCCAAAATGACCTCCGTGGAAGGGGGAGGCAATACACCCCTCACAGAAATTGTGTTTGTTTACTCACCATCTGGGGAATTAGGAGGACTAATGAGGTTGTCTAGTGTACAGGGACCTCGGGAGGACATAATGGGTGGAAAGCCAGGCACAAGGCATGCAAATATTAATATCTGCTCTTCCAAACAGTTAGTCTGAAGTGCCTGAAGCCAGAGGAGAAACAGTCGGATTCCTTCACATCTTATCTACAAGGGAATGGTTTTGTAGAAAGAGATATTAAAACACGTGTCAGTACAGTAACAACAGTTGAATAGTTGAGAAAATGCAGGACAAGTGCTTTCATCCCAGCTATGTGCTACTGAGCCATACCAGGAATAATCACACCCTGAATTTATTATGACAGGAGAATGGTGGGAGCAAGCTGTACCCAAGGTGGTGACACTCCCAGGCAACAGCATTGCCACTCCAGCTTCAGAGGTCAAAAATTGTTCATTCCACAGCCCCAGTTTGTGAGGCCAAATGTATCCTGGCTAGTCTCAAGACTCAGCCTTAAAAAGGGCCCTGCATGTACAACACCAAGCGTAGCACAATCAGGGACCTATCAACACTTCAGGCCTTATGAAGTCTGAAATCATGGCCCCACAGAGGATTACAACAGTAAAATTACAACAGGATTACAAAGTAAAATTACAGAGCCTAACAATCTGGAAAACACTGACACTGAAAAACTGCCATGTAATTCATAAGAATTAAAGCAAAAAGAAATGGGAATACACCATCAAGAGGAATACCTTGAGAGAATTTCCAGTGTGCAAAAGCTTCTTCAGAATCGACCCTGGAATAGAAAAATTAAATAAGGATGTATCAGATACTCAGATGGCTGCTTTCCACCTCAATGGTTTGTAAAACACTACTGAAAAGGTAAGCTTAATGTCATTTACTAGGTGGCTGCTGCACTGGGGTTTAAGAAAATAAACCCAAAGTGGTGAATGTAGTTATGATCATCACTATTGGTGTTATAAGGTTAAATATGACATCTGTTTACAGTGAGGTACTTTGGTTTTAGTCAGATGACAAGTGACTCAAATTATTTTCATTAAGTTACCTAGGGGCAATTTTGATTTACTAGAGTTGGAGAAATCAAGAAATCCAACTTGTAGGATGAATGCATTCAGATTCACAGATTGTATTAGGTTGGAAAGGCCCCTCAAAAGTCATTTTATTCACCCCTCCCCACTAACCTCAATAATCATGGTAAGAAAAATGTGCTGGCAATCTGCACTCCATGTCTATTAAAAATTGCAACCTATTTTGAGTCTCTCTTTAGAAATACCAGGCTAACTGCCCTGAATGTCTGTGCTAAAAGTAGTCAGCACTAAACTGACTTTGCCTAATTTTGCACCAAATGCTTCAGGTATGAAAATGTTTTTAATCCAATTCCAAGAAAAACAAGAGGATGCAGCACTCAGCTGTTATTTCTCCTGGATTTAGGAATGATGGACATGCCTTAAATGTCAGCCTTCCCTCAAAATCTCACCATTTCACAGTATTAAAGGGAAATGATTAACATCTATAGCAAATATATTATCAATATTCATGAACATTAAGCAAACACAAATCACAAGGTACAGCTGTAAATAACTGCACTGCCAGATTTTATTGGACACAGGTGAAAAATTATCCAAATACCACTGTTCAAGAGAAGCATAGAGAATACATTCACTATAAAACAACTGACTAAAACCAATTTACTCTGGACTAATTCAGATGAGCTGGTAGTAAAGTGAGCTAGCAGATGCCTCCTTTTTATTTTTGTTGGTGCTAACTGGAAATGTGACAACAGCCCTTTCCTTGACCTTTAGCTTCCACTCATTATTTCCTCTGCAACAGCAAATCTATTGTTCTGATGAAAAACATGGCAGCTGATGGAACAGTGCTGAGAACCAACCTCAACAACAACAACAACAAAGTACTACTTAGAAAAAAAAATATAACCCCCTCTGATGCAGCATAAAAATCACTTTAACTTGACCATTTCCTCTGTGATTCATTACTACTCTGAAAATTCTTCTGAATGCTACCAAAGTGGTCACAACATTTTGGTTTGCTGTTTGTTAATTCATTGGATTTCGTTGGATTCTCAAAAATCAACGTGTTACACCTTTCAATATTTCTGCACCCACATGACTCTAGCTTTATTCAGTCTGGCCAAATGAGGAGAGGAATTGATGTGGCTTCCTGGTTCCTGTACGTTACCAGAAGGCCAAAATATTCACTGTATAAGCACTGTAGGCTACAGGGAATATTTATGTCATTAAAAAGTTCACCATCTTCAAACTAAAGACAATAAAGCTTTGGTTTTTTCCATAGCTTTAATGTTTGAATCGAAATTTAAAACCTAGTTGAAGCCTTATAGGGAGTATATTAAAACATCTGAAAAAAATATGGTACTTGTGCAGAAAAATTAATCCTCTTTATTCTTACTGAGATTTCCAAAGTTCCTGAATGACTAAACCAAACCTGTTAGATAGCTATTATCTTTACACTCAAAACAGCTATAGTGGAAGAACATTAAGTGCATTAAAGCAGGCACTCCAACGGTCCATGTCAACTCAACCGGCAACTTTATTTTGCTCTTTTATGCAGGTGTTGCCATACAATCCTCAGTTCTGTAGGATGTTCTGTTCTGTTCTGTTCTTAGGATGCCCTTTCCTGCAGCCCCACAAAGCTTGCAGAATGGGCAGGAGATTAAGGGGGGAAGAAAAGGTTTACTAACTCTAAGATTTCTCTCTGCCAGACTCCTCCTATTCCTCTCTTTGCTCCAGAAGCCAGAGAATGTAGAGTAGAGATGTAGAGTAACTCCTGTAGGAGCACAGGGAAAGAAGAGATAGCCTCCTGGTTTGACCAAGTGAGTGCCATTCATAGGTACCGTGGGTCTGTCATGGCCAGTACTGTGCTCTAACATGACGCCTGTGTACTCATAGTTCCACTTACAAAGGCAACAAAATTTTGCAACACTCATTAAATGAAAAGCTGATTAAAAAGAGCTACTAAAAAGTGTCCATTATTGTCCTTAAATCTCTTTCCTGCACTATCCCAGCTCCACACCAGAAATTCCTCTCTCAATTCCCACAAACGGTGTGCCAGCTGTTTCACAAAGGGCAATGGGCTAAACTGCACAGAGAATGCAGGAGTATCGGAAGAAATCATGCTCCTCCTCAGTGCCACACTCCATTGTCTGCACTTAGTTTAGCACAGCCTGTGCCCAGCTACCAAACAGCCACCTAACCCACAGCATAGGTCTGGCAGGAGGTGGCAAAGGTCAGGTTCAGCACAGCACCTATTGCTGCTAAGCAAAGGGCAATATTCAGGAGTTGGAATTTGTATGGGCATCTTGTGTATAATCACGTGCAAGTGACTATGATAATGCAAACTTGCATGAGTCACATACAGATACCATAACCCTCCTCCATCTCAATTTCTGGTATTTGTTTGAGAATACAAAAGGAGAGCTCACTGGAAAAGGTTTGTTTATAATCCCCATCACCTTGAGAGCTTCTAGCACGTGAAGAGGAAAAAAAAAGAGGGTCCAGGGAAATCCTATAGAAAAATTAAAGAGAATTCCTGAAAAATCAAAATGAAGGTGGCAACCAAACCCACATAGAGCAAGGAAACAGAGCTGTTGTAGCAGGTAAGAACACTTTCAATATGCTTGGAGGTTTTTCAGCTGCCAGTTCCATATTTAAGTACTATTTGGGTATGGGCAACACTAAGGGATTCTGTGGTTAACATGACTTGCAGAACCAGGGCAGTGACTACAGAAAACATGGCTTCTATTTGTAACCATTCCTTCTTACCTATACTGCGAAAATGCCATCGATAAAAAATCCTCTCAGGTAGTAGCTGCAATATTTTCTGCGGGAAACAAAACTGAAGAGTCACATTTTCCATCACAAAGCATAATAAACCGGCTCAATTCAGAGCATACAGACAAACTAACACACAAGACATAAATGAAATGGTAATATATACATAGAGAACACAACAGAAAGCAAATACCTATCATGGTAAGGACTCCTGCCCATTATTTCAGTCTCTTGTTATAGAGAAAGATACTTGGAATGCCGCTGAATAAATAGCATGACACTGTCCTGAGCCACTTTCCCTTTCCCACTGCCACGCAAAGCCAGAATATCAACTGATTCCTAATGCAGAACTTACAGATTTCTGAGCAGCTCACTCTGGGTTATATTTTTCTCAAGTGTCTGGTAATGACTACTGCTAGATTGATACAGGCCAGGCTTTGAGCCTCTGGGGCTTAGGTCTGTCTTTTCATCAGCTAATGGGGTCTGATCTCCCAGCTCAGGCTGAGACGAACAGCGGTGCAGCTATTTTCGCTGTGAGATCATTTACCTGTGTTTTCAGCTGGTGAGTGAAACCCAGCCAAATTACACAAAGCTAGACGAATTTAATTCACAGCACATGCAGTTAATAAAGCACTTATGTGGAATAATATGTAGTGGCCTGCCTCTGTAGTTGTGGACTGATCCTAACAGAGGCAGATCAAACAAAGAGAGAGGTGGTGGTCAAACCCATTCTCCTTCAGTTTTGTTATGCTACAAGGTACCAGCAAAGCAAAGCAATTTAAACATATGCTTAAGTGCTTTTCTGAATGGAGTCTCACAGCCTTAGCTGCAGAGAACAGCTGGGGCTACCAAATGCTGTTCTGTGCCAGTTTAGGGGACAGTAACACTATTTAATAATCTGGATAAACCAAAACTATTTGTGAGTCTTACTTGGGTAAATATAACTTTTAAAAGAACCTAGGATAACAGGCTCTAAGACATCTTTTTATCCCTTTTATAAACTATCAGAAGTACAGACTAGGGCTTGGCAAGTAGGTGCACGAGGACAGGACAGATAACTTACTGCTGCTCAGCCTCTCAAAAACAGGGAGAACAAACATGAGTTTGTGTAGATTTCACAGAAAAATGTATCTGGATCTTTTAAGTTTGAAGCTACTGAAATATGAATTGAGGAGGTATATTTAAATGGGTAATTAGTTTTCGACATCTACTTCTGGGAATGAAATTTTATTCAACAACATTACAAAAGACTAACAGTCAGAGTTCCTTGTAATCATCAAACAAACATCACTGAAATTAACTTCTGGTAAGTTTTGAGAGACACTACATGCAGGATGCAAAATGAATGACAGGTCGTTGGAGCAAAGGTGACCCATTTGTTGGTCTTTTGCACATAAAAGCTCACGAGAGAAAACAAAGCATCAGGACCAAGAAAGGAAGAATCGGCATTTTAGGCAACCCCTCGGAGACGGCCAACACATGAATCATTATTGCTGTTCAGAACGGTATGCTCAAGAGATGGAGCAAGACAGACTTTTGGGGTTGACAGCAAAGTGCTTCAGGAATTATACATGACACTCAAAACAGAGCCTTTCTGAGGATGGAGCATTCCTTTCTCCGTGGCAGAAGATGAAGTCATGACAAGTTCACAGACTTTGGGAACTAGACCTCAGGTCACACAGACAGACTGGTCTTCCTTCACATCTTCACCATAGCACATGCTCTCCAAACAGCATTTGGCATTTCTGAAAGTTTCCCTAGAACAACAATACAAATTGGGCACATCCCTTCTACGTTCTGGTTGCATTTTGTTACGGTGTTACTCCCTCAGCTCCCTCCCCAGGCCACTGGGGCAGCAGGGACTGAAGGAGCGGGCAGCTGGTGGCCAGAGGTCTAGCTCCATGTCCATGATCAGGACAAACGAGCTTGGGATGAAGGATCCAACTGGCTGAAGATGAGGCCATGAATCACAGCTGGGCTTTACCTGGTAGTTAAGGACCTTGTTTCTGCCAGTCAGATTGCAGGATCCACAGACAAAGAATTATCATTATCCATCTAAATATTAAAATACCAGCAGCCCACCACCTCTCTAGACAAACTTTGATATGGATCTTCAGCTAACTGGGCAGAGGGCAGAAAGGAGCCTCTAACTAAACCACAAATACTTCAGATGGCTGCAGGATTCAGGACCGAGCTCAGTCTGCATCCTGGCATGTGTCAGACTGAGCACACACCCAAAGCACAGGAGGAAAGGGCCCTTCAACAAAACCCTGAGACAAACTGGAAACACACAATGGTTTGAATTCACATATCAGGACACACCGCAGGGAGAAACCTTCAAATAACTTCATGTTTATCATGGAAGCCCAGACAAAACCACATGTATTTTGTTTCCATTGTTGAAGCCGTTACAAGAAGTACAGTAATCATTAGAGCAAAACCTTTTTCTTTCTACAGGCCACACTGCCTAATCTTCAGCTTATCCCGGATGCAGATTCTCTCTCATTTGATTTAAAGCACCAACTTTTGAAAACCAAGCATATTAGAGTTCAAAAAGTGTATCAGGACATTTTATTAGAAATGTGCCAGTATGTGGCAATAGTACTTGTGAAAATGCTTGTATTTCAAATGATGCAGCTTGGGATAGGATAGGAGGGAATGGATTGAAGCTTAAGGGGGAGAGATTTAGACTGGATATTAGAAAGAAATTCTCTACAGTGAGGGTGGTGAGACACTGGAACACATTGCCCAAGGAGGTTGTGGATGTCCCCTCCCTGGAGGTTTTCAAAGCCAGACTGGATGACACCTTGAGAATGCTGGTCTAGTGCAAGGTGTCCCTGCCCAAGGCAAGGAGGTTGGAACTAGATGATCTTTAAGGTCCCTTCTAACTCAAACCATTCTATGAATCTATAAAACTACTTCCCTAAAAGCCTTAAACAGCAGGCATGGCATCCTCCTGTATTGTGAATGAATGTCTGTGACAGTAATCTGCAGATGGAAATGTTCCCTAGTTGCCAAAAGAAACAAGATGGATTTCCCAAGAGCTTCAGCAGTGTTCTTAGAGAACATTTACAGTTTACACATCCTGACTGATTCGGATCAAAACCCCCAGTGGTCAGCTGTTCCACAACGCAACAGCACATGGAAGGGAGTTCCCTCTGCAAGAGGTGAAGCACACTGACTGCTATTTGGGCAAGGCCAGGGGCATGGTGGCACGAGGTTAAGGGCAGTATCTTACATGCCACGCAATTTCACCTCAACTTGGATGCAAAATTCACTTGATAAGGAGTAAGCTGCATAAGCTGATATGGTGACAAAGCTGCATAATAGAGACTCATTTTGAAAACAAACTTAATAACCACCCTCACAACTGAGTGTTAGTGAATTTCAGGTTATGTTCAGGAAAAACCTGGAAAATCAATGTTGCAGAGTACAAGCACCACCTGAAAAAGCAAGCTGAAACTTGAAATTGCATGAAGCTGGGGGAGTTGGGGAAGAAAAGAACATAATTCCTTGTCAGGCGAGTGAACCAAAACAATTCAAGGACTGAAATAAATAGCAATAGGGCAGAAGTTCCTGTCCAAGGAAAGCTTCCATATCCCAAAATCTTCTTCACAGAGCAAAAGCTTAGACACTTAAGTAATTTTTCATGCCATTCTCCTTCTCAGCATCTCTAAAGCAGGAACAAAAAAGATACAGATACATGCACTTTGAAATGATGCACAGATGTGATTAATCGCCTGCACAGCCCTACCAAACAGTAAACAGAAGTCATCTGAAAAAAAGCAAATTAAAATTGCTAGCATCACAGCTACCTACTGAAGACATGAAAGCTTTCCTCCAGATTAGAAGGATATAAATAATCTACATTGAGAGTCCATATTGCTCCTGCAATGCAAAAACAAGTTATCATGGTTAAAAGTATAGCCTTTTCAATGAAACCTTCTGAATCATAGAACTGTTAGGGTTGGAAGGGACCTCAAGGATCATCTAGTTCCAACCCCTCTGCCATGGGCAGGGACCCCTCACACTAGATCAGGTTGCTCAGAGCCATGCTACAATTCAAAGAGTGGAATCAGTGATATTTTTGCCTGTGTACCTTAGAGTCCCCAGACTAAGGAGGTGTCACAGTGTGGTGCAAGTCATGAACAAGCCCCAGGTGCTGAGCTTTTGACTCAGCGCTCCCAAGAACATTTTCTCCACCCTCCCAGCCCCTGGTGTTCCAAAGATGCATCCTGCTGCTCCCACAAAACAATGACGGTCCCTTCCACTCCAGCCTAGCCTGTCAGCGACACCGCTGTGAATCCTAACTGGCTATTGACATCTTGTTTCCAGTTTCACACTACGCTAATAAGAAATATTTTAAGAACCCCCACAGTGCAAAATAATATTGCTGTTTGAGAAAACACAGAGATCTGTTTAATGCTTAGTGCTTTGCTGCATCTATATGGTAATCCATTACAGCACACTTGAAATAGAAATTAGGTATTACTACTGATCAACACATCAGGGTATCTGTCAGTTCTTTTAACTGATTATCCATAGTTCTTTTTCTTCCAGACTTCCTGCATGACTAGGAATAATGTTCAGTTTAAATCTCACTTTACAGGGGATGCTGCTTTTTGAAAGATACATCTCTCTCTCTCTCTCTCTCTCTGAGAAAAGTAAAATAAAAAGATACCAAGCCTTGCATTCCAACAGATCCACTCTGACTTAACCAATACTGCAATTTCTTTTCAAAAGTCTCCTGCTTCTGCCAACTTTGTTGAATCATATCATGACCGGCAGCTTTGTGCCCATCACTCTGCACTGCACTACCCTGTGGCAGAACAGAGGAGCCAAGGCTGTTATCAAACTTCACAATGAGGATCCCAACAGCCTGAAAGTTTTCCAGCTTCACTGACACCACACTAAAATGAGATAAGTGTTGTTCTACCTTCCAGAGCTGCAAGGAGCTTCGAGACTCTCATGAAACAACAACAAAATGAAATATGTTCTTGTTGATTAAATGTGGTCCTGGCAACAATGTCAATGGCAAGCTTAGAACGACGTTTATTCCAGGAGAATGGAGTCTGAGAAGACACAAACAAAACAATGGCTTTTTTCATACAACTTGTATGTGAAAAGGAGTCCAACAGAGCCTACAAGGATGATTAAGGGACTTGAACATCTCTCTGTTTAGTCTTCAGAGGGGATCTTATTAGTGTCTATAAATATCTGGGAAGTGGGTGTCAAGATGAAGGTGAAAATCTCTTTTCTGTGGTGTCCAGTAGTAGGACAAGGAACAACAGCTACAAGCTAGCACACTGGAAGTTCCACCTCAATATGAGGAAACCTTTCTTTACAGTGAGGGTGACAGAGCCCTGCAGCAGGCTGCCAGGAGAGGTTGTGAGTCTCCTTCTCTGGAGACATTCAAAACCCACCTGGACGCATTCTTGTGTGGCTTGCCCTCAGTGATCCTGCTTTGGCAAGGAGGTTGGACCAGATGATTTCTCGAAGTCCCTTTCAACCCCAAGCATTCTATGATTCTACTGTTTGGTGGTATTGCCACAAGAGTCTCAGAGTGCTCAACTACTAAAATCTGCAGTAATTTCAACAATTTCCAGCTGTTATTCCCTGATTTAGGCGAAGGCAAGAGCCCAATGAAGTCAGTACGCCTGCAGCAGTTGAATCTAAATGAAGGGGTACTCCATTTATTGCATCAATAAATTATTTACAGTTATTTGTTGAGGGAAAACATCTGCCCAAAACACACAAGATGGTTAGTCTTGCCCTAGGCATAGCATTAAACAGATCTCTGCATTGAGCGTAGGCAACATATAGTTGGGATTTACAACAGAATGCTGCAAAAGCAACATGGATGTTATTTTAAGAGCAATAATAGATGAACCAATCAGAACTATGGCAGAACAAACTGTAGATGGCCCAAAAAGTAATTTTCCATGTGTAGGAAAGAAGGGCTAGAAAAAATGTTTTTCTTATAAACAAATAAGCTCTTTTACTTGGTTGAGCTTGAGAAACAAACAAGTCTGTGACACGCTCAAGATTAAACAGTGGAAGTGGCACCATCTGACAGCTGTAACAGAACCTGCAACTTGAACTTAAAGCTGTGACTCTTAACAGTAATTTGATTTCAAGTGTAAGATAACCTGCAGATGGGGATATTAAGCCACTGAGCCAGACAGACATAAGGAAAATACAAACAGTAAAACGAAAGTTAAATAAAGGGGATAAGCCCACGAAATGAGAAACCAGGACCTCTGGCAAGAAGAATTCAACAATATCTTCACTTGATTATTCCTTCTGAAGTATTTGACAAATACTTTTCATGTTAGCCAATCACAGATTCATACAATGATTTGGGTTGGAAGGGACTTTAAAGATCATCTAGTTCCAACCTCCCTGCCATGGACAGGGACAGCTTCCACTAGACCAGCTTGCTCAAGGCTTTGTCCAACCTGGCCTTGAACACCTCCAGAAAAGGACATCCACCACCGCCCTGGGCAATACATTCCAGTGTCTCACCACCCTCCCGGTAAAGCATTTCTTCCCAATAGCCAGTCTAAATCTGCCCTCTTCCAGCTTCAATCCATTCCCCCTCGTCCTATCACAAGAAGCCCTTGTAAAAAGTCCCTCCCCAGCTTTCTTGTAGGCCCTTCATACACCTCTAAATTTGTTCAAGAGTTTTACTAGATCAGACCTAAAGTGGCCAAAAAAACCAGCAGACTGCTGGTGATAAGCATGCTGGACTACTGTTTGTTATTCATTCATTATTTACCTGCCCTGATTTGCTGTTCATCATCTTGAAGATTTCAGTAAACAAGTCAAGAACGGAAAGAATCCTCACATGTAGACATGGTCCTTCAATACACAACTTGTCAATGTACAATTAAACTCTCCTCAGTTTTATTTAAAATGTAACAAGTAACTAAGGAGCAACATCCTGAGGTAAGCCAGCCACCCTAGGGAAATGCTAAATATAAAAAGAACATCCTTTTACACATCCATAAAAGCAGCAACACAGTGCTCAAATCTTCTAAGCATTAGGAACCAAAAATTGCTCAAATTTTCACTCCTGCAAGAGCTTATGAAATTGGAAATGTGTTTTAAGCTGTTTAACCAATGTTGCTAATTCACACAGTAGCCTATATAAAGATTGCATTGGTTTGGAAGGGACCCTCAAAGGTCATCTACTCCAAATCCCCTGCTGTCAGCCAGGGCATTTCCAGCTAAATCAGGCCACCCAGGGCCACACCAAGTCTCACCCTGAGGATTTCCAGGGACAGGGTCTCAACCACATCATTAAGCAACCTGTTCCAGTATTTCACCACTCTCACTGTAAAGAACTTCTTCCTCATGTCCAACCTAAATCTGCCCTGCTTGTTTCAAACTACTGCCCCTTGTGCTGTCACTCCAAGCCCTTCTAAACAGTCCTTCCCCAGCCTTCATCTAGGCCCCCTTCAGATACCGAAACGTAGCTCTATGTCCCCCCAGAGCCGCCTTCTCTCCAGGCTGAACAGCCCCAATTCTTTCAGCCTGTCTTCATAAAGAGGTGCTCAGCCCTCTGATCTTTGTGGCCCTCTGCTGGACCCACTCCAGCAGGGTCATGTCCCTCTTGTGTTGGGTGTCCCAAAGCTGGACACAGTACTCAAAGTGAGGTCCCACCAGAGCAGAGTGGCAGAATCACCTCTCTCAATCTCCTGGCCAAGCTTCTTTTGATGCAGGCCTGGATTTGATTGGCCTTCTGGGCTGCAAGTACCCATTGCTGGCTCATGTCCCACTTCTCATCCACCAGTACTGAGGGTGTTCAGTAACAGAAGATTTTGGTGTTTAAAACACCTAAAGCAATCCCAGCACAGCAATGAACCAGCATTACACATTTGTAATGGTATTTGTGTGCATCACTAGGCACAGTAAGAGAGAAACCTATCTCCCCGAGCTGTGGCAGTGCAGAGAGCCGTCTGGTCACCCACCGCAGCAGGTGTTCTTCTGACAGGTGCTGTGTATTTACTGCTGAGGTTTTGTCATCTACTTTTCAAAAGTATTCCTTGCAGATTATGGCCAGTTACAAACCTAAACTGAACCACCAGTAGCATTTGCAGATAGAGTAGCTGGTGCACAGCTGCAGTAATAAATTCAGGCTACACAGCTGCTTTGCAATCAGTGCATTCACATTCTGACAGCAGAGCCATCCATGCTTTGATGGATTTACACCACATCTTAATCTTCTGAGTTTAGGTTTAGATGTGCTTCTAAGAACAATATTGTATTAAAAGTAATAGCTACTGCTACAAAATAAAGAGATCCAAGTATGGTGGGGCAAGTTCTAACAGATTATTGATTACCAGCTCTGGAAAAAGACTCAGTGTTACACAAAAGCCAAAACAGAGCATGTATAGTGCAAACACTGCAGAGGGTAGAGAACTTTGATATTCTGTTTTACATCCACTTAATAGTGGAATCCACCTGCTGCACGCTTATTCTGGATACTCCAAACCAGACCTGGGAATGAGACACCAGAACTTTGCCCCTGAAGTTGTAAGGAGAGGGAGAGTAGATCACTCTGCCTGTCCCTGTTCATAAGCACAGTGAGCCTCTCCTCATTCCAGCAGGGCAGGATGCATACAAAGAAGGGATAGGCTGGACAGAGAAGAGGGTCTAGAAGTATGATCACAGCAAAGTCAATACATCCTACATCTTTCCAGAGTTATATTTATGCACAGTCCTTTAAAAACTTTAAAACTGTGCTTACTGTGTGTCCATACCCAAGGACTCACACTGCTTACATTTTCACCAAGTTCAAGAAACCAGAAGTTCCATAAAAAACCGTGGACTTAAGAAACTGGATTCGAGCATCAATAAACCTTTTTGTAGAAGCTACACAAAACCCACAATATGCTACTACAAATGAGGACCTGTGAAGCACAAAGGTGTTCTATTAAGGTATACTACTAAAGAATAAATAAGCAGAAAAGTCCATACTGCGAAGCTTTCCACATACATATCGTGTGGGAGATGGAAGAACCTAACTCACTGAGAGCTGAACTACTCTGACAGGATCCAAAAACCTTGAGGAACAACAGAAGTGACTTTTGAAAGCTTTACTACATTAAAAAGAGGATCTGAAAAATTCAAAGAATAAAATATTTCAGGCAGTGAAGATGTTAAATCAGTGTAATGCATTTTATGGCTGCATCAGCAAAAGAGAAGTGGCTCTTCTTAACTAATAAACCGTAATTACAGAGAATGGAAATAAATTAATCCAAGTATTATATCAAACCATGACTCTGCTCTTGTTCCATTACAGATGGGGGGAAAAATGCTTCCATAACGAAAAGAACTCTAAGCTTTCACAATCAAATGATGGCATGAGACTTGTACAGGACCCAGCAAACTTCTATAAATGTAGTGCAGCTTTTGTGAGGACTGTGACACAGAGTGCTAAGCTGCCTGCTATAACAAACGGTGCTCTCAAATCCAAGGGGATGGTCATATAAGCAACAATATTAACATGTTCTGAATATCACACTACAGATCTGTAGGTAGCTAAGCCTTACCAGAGAAAAAGCAAATTTCTTTTTCACATCATTTTGGCCCTTTAGCTGAAAGAGGGGAAAAATAATACAGATAACTACAGCTGGTGTATCAGCTCAGGAATATCTGTTTGGGAAAGACCAGGCCAAAGCACCCTGGAGAACATAAAAGTAGACCTAACAACTTTCTAATATTAATTATAAAAAAGCACTTCACAAAAGGAAGTGTTAACCTTTCTTATTATTCCCTTCTTCTTTGACTGATACGTTGATTGATGCTCTTGTTCAGTGGCCAAGCTGAGGTGTAAAATCAAAACTTCAATAAATTACAACCCAGTCACCTAATTTTCAGAGGATTTGTGGCAGAGGCACTTGCTACTTTTGCTTCATGCACACACTAGGTGTCACTCAAGAACAGCAGCAAAACACCCATCGAACTCCAGCAGAAACGGCAGAAGTCAATTCCTTTCATAAATGTCTGTATTGATTTTTAAACTATTAACCCTCAGCACCTAGATTCAGGAGTTGTTAGCCCTAAGTAATTACCTATTCAGCTAATTAGAAGAAAACTCTGGGCAACCTCTGGCTCATGCTGACATCACATTAAATATATCAGGCTTAACAACCAATTAATTTTGTTGCCCACAGCTTACAGTATGAATATTTGATTACTTGGCATTTACTTTTTTCTTCCCCCTCTGTGTTCACACCGATGTATTCTCAGTCTGTGAGCAAAATGCTGTTTTCCTACAGCTAAGTTATCAACAGCTACAGCTCTAAATGGATTTCAAAGTTACTCCCAATAGATAAACACCATAAAGGGGATTGCTCCAAATTCCACACGAATATCTTGAAGGATTTATTCTTCCTCAAAGCCATCAATGACTAGGCCATAATGTAATTCTCTATGGTCAGAGCCCAGAGCAGTATTTGGTTCACCTAGACCTATGTATTTTTCTCTCCTGATGTTTTTAAGTGCTATGAAACAGGCAGTGATTAGCCACCCTTTTTCCAGACAGAGGAATGCATACTTATTCACTTCCATCAGGCAGGAAGCATTAGCTATTTTCCATTCAATGACACAGCCACAGAAATGTAATTACTTATTCAAGACCACAGAGCAAGTGTACTAATGAGCTTCCATTCAACTGCACAGCCTTGCTTGGTAAATGTAGTGATACCTTCTCGACTGAGGGGAGGGTTGGTAAACGTGGTGATGCCTTCTTCACTGCTAGCAAGGAGGAAGGAGGGGGAGGAAGAATATCGTCCTTGTATGTCTTTCACACCGCCTCATGCAAGCTCCTAGAGCACACTCTTTTGCTAACATCTTAATGGGCAAAAAACACAATTTGATTCTCAGATTTAAGTCTGAAAATGCAATCTCGTAGTTTAAAGGGCAAAAGGAGAGAGAAGAGGAAAAGGAGATCAACTTGCTACCTTATAAAAGTCTGAATATAAGACCACAAAACTCCAGGATTTCCTGTCATCATTTTCATGGCCATTTTTTATTACAGGCACATCAGGCTATAAAGCACCATTCCCACTGGCAGTATCGATGTTATTCTAACTATGAGCACTGATGCAAAAAATAAGCCATATATTTCTGAGGGTTTGGGGTTGTTGTTTGGGTGGTTTTTTGTGTTATTTTGTTGGTTTGGGTTTGTTTGTTTTTTTTTTCATTTTTAGAAGGAAAGGTAGTTGAGAAGATTTAGCTTTTGTTTGCGCTTCAATTTCGAGAGTGCCATTGAAAGCTCGAGGTTTTTTTCTACTACCACTACCAAAAATAACCCACAATATAAACAAAGATAACATTGCTATGATGCAATACTGAGATAAAAGGTTACTGGTTGGATTAACAAAGAGAAGTCAACAGAAGGTGCATGTATTTACCCTTAAGAAAGAAATAAGGGAAATTATTTACCTAATGAATAGTTAAAAACAAACAAACAAACAACTAAAGGCACCACTGATCTCTGACTTCAGAGACAGGTAGAGCTTGTGCTAAGACTTCTAGTGAGCATTATAGAAACTTTACATGTTAGGCTTTCATCTGAGGCAGTGACATTTTCTCTCAAATATATTTCTGTAATAACTCTAATTAAAGAGGTCCCTTGGAAAATTACCTATTGCAGCCTATTCTTCTTCAAAATAGAGACACCCCAATTTGATTATGCCAAAGTTAACGGGCTAACATTTCCCCCTCCTCTGACACTGCAAATGCTATCACCACCAGTGCTGGGAAAGATGTGCTTCTGCAAGTAAGAGATGCTCCAATGATTTTAAAATAAGTTCAACAAATTAACATTTCACACACTCAGATCAAACTGATATGCAGTAGCTGACAACTCTTATCCCTTTATTTTCCTTGTGCTGCTAGACCAAGTACTGCAATCACAACAGATGCCTCCATCTGAAAGCAGCCCAAACTCCTGCTGTGCGACACATTTCAAATAATGTAACCGTGATCTTCACAGGGACAAAGCATAAGGAAAAGTGCTGCTGCTCTGAACAAATCCAACATTAAAATACAGAAGAGCTTTATTATTTCATTCTAAATAGAGAGAAAGACGAGTATTTGGACAGCTTTAACCTAACAGAGGCTTTGCAACTATTGCTTGCTTGCTCCCAAATTCTACTGAAAAAAAGCAGGACATTTTCAAAGAGCTGATCCTCAGTTCTTGAAGACAGATACGAGACTGTATGATCTTCAAGCCATTTTGATAAAAATATCTTTAACTCTGGATATTTATTCAACCAACATTCCCATTGGGTAACAACATTTTCATTGTTGTATCTGGAAACTTAACCCACAGCCTAGGTCTGTTCTGTCTTTCACCTTCTACAGTCAGGGACGCCTCCTGTCATTCTGGTTGACACCTGGTTTCATCCCTCATGCTACAGGTGTAAGCAACCATATAATGACAATGACATTTCAAATTAAAGTTAGCTTCACGGCATGGAAAACTTACTTCAAAAAGAAAGAGAATGGAGTCCAGCTCCTCCCTCTGTGATTTATTCCCTGCAAGAAAGAAAATAATAATGTTTGCCATAAATGACAAGGTGTGAGACAGACGTCAAAATTCTGCTGCTGTTATTCAACTGACGTCAAAGATGTTGCATTCGGTTTCTTTTTCTTCATCTTTATTTTATACCAAAAGAGCAGGATGTTCTCATACTTCAGTGTCTCTCCCTTGATTATGAAGGAGCGACATGAAAAGTCCTAGACCTGCAAAGCTTTTTCATTATGCTCATTTCTAAGCAAAAGGCCATTCCTACAACACATCTTCAACAGAGATCTGTCCTCTGGGTCTCTGACAATGCTCGAGTTACACAGACATCTGCTTAATGGTAGGGTGAAGGCTTCTAATACTTCAAAACCATGAGGAGTGGATACATAGAGGAATGCACAAGACCTGATTTCTGTGTTGAAGTGACACTTAGCCATAAAGATGCATTCAGAACTCTTTTCAGTTACTTATGACACTTAAGAGGGCAATTTTCCACGCTTGTCTCTTCTGGTACCACAATATTAATCATTTTAATACTGTACTGCACTAAACTATTAATGCAAATACAGATAATTGTGGCCTATATAATCATTAGATAAGCTCTAACACAATACTTCTGAGAAAACTTTAAGGAAAACTGACTCAACAACTGCTGGCAACACTCTCAAACTTACCTTTTGCTTCAAGCTATTTTCCAGTGTTATGAAGTTTTCATAGAATATAAAATAAATTTGAGAATAATTGCTCTCAAAAAATTGCTTCAGCTCACTTCCATCCACAATATCTGAAAAGAGGAACAGAGTCGTTGCACAAGGTCAGAATGCTGAAAATTGTGGTCTTCATGCAAAGTTAGTATTAAAGAATGAAATAAATGGCATTATAAAAAATGTAATTTCATCACATAGCCTACACTGAATGATGCTTCCACCCTTGCAGGTAAAACAGACATTTCCATTTTCATTTCCTTTATGGAAGTTTGCAGTGTGGCTTGAGTTCATTTGTTTTCCAGATTTACACACACACACAAAAAATGAGATGGGATATGTCTTAGCTATATCAATGGTTGCCCAGCAAGGTCATGGATGCCCCCTCCCTGGAGGTGTTCAAGGCCAGGTTGGATAAGGCCTTCTGCAACCTGGTCTAGTAGGAGGTGTCCTTGCCCATGTCAGGGGGTTGGAGCAGGATGATCTCTAAGATTCCTTCCAACCCAAACCATTCTACAAATGGCTTCTGTATCATCAAAAGGAGCAGGAATTGTTGGAAAAGAGAAACAGCAGCAGTGAATTCTGTATGCAAATGGAAAATCCAATCCTTACACTTATCTAAGGAGCAGGTGGATTCAAAAGCAGGGTATTTCCAATTCCTTTGGAAAAGGAATGGCAACCCCAGCGTGCACCCGTCCCCTAAGCCTTAACTTGAATTTCAACTCTCAAGAAACCCATTCATTACTCAAGACAACAAAGCTGACTGCTAGGAGAAGACCCAATAATATCACACAACTACAGAAGAAAGAATTACTTTAGCCTTGGACAACAGCAGCAGTTTTTAAAGGAAAATTAATACCTTGTCAGCACTGGGGCTTTGTTTGGTTGCTTGCCCTTACGGAAACAATTAGTGCACGGAAACTCTCTGACATGATATTTATTTCCTACAAACTACTGGCCCTGAATTTGCAAGCTAAGTGCAATTATTCCCCTCCATGCCTGAGATCCATTAAACACATCTCTAGGAGAAAACAAGGCTTTCATTTACAAGGATTTCATATGAAGGAATGAGGTCATTAAAATCTAAACAAAAAAAGGAAACTTTCCCTTTAAATTGTGAAAGGAGGGGAAAGGAACTGCCTAATCAAAAAAAGTAAATTCTCCTTTTCTATAAATGTGGCATTTCAGTGGTGACTCATTTGTAATTCTGATGTCAGCATGCTTTCTTGGAGTTACATCCTTTTCCTACTGAAGTGATTTGTTCTTTCTATCCCTTCACAAGATATATAGGAAAACAGTTCCTAACCTTAAAAGAAGCCAACACCAGTATCACAGAATCACAGAATCACCAAGGTTGGAAGAGGCCTCAAAGATCAAGCCCAACCCATCACCACATTTACTGCCCTGGGAGGAAATATTCACTTGGAAAGTAAGGTTTCCCTGCAATTCTGCACGCAAGTTGCCATCCTGATACCATTGCCCACAGTCCAGAATGCATGGAACACACCACACACCCAAGAATTCCATGATTCAGTCAGAGTTGCAGCTTTCCCTGGGCACTTCACTACCCAGCTCCTTGGTGTTCACATACATGAAGAAAACACTATTCCTCTGTTCCTGCAGCACCCAGGTGTTGATGGTGAGGAGCCATGGGAAGCAACACTGACACTGTACAGCTTTTACAGCATTGCATAGGAAATGGCAGGACATTCAAGAGGGTACACATGACATTTCCTTTGTATAAATAAGAAACAGTTGGCTCCTTAGATAACTGCAAGTCCTTACTACACACATTTAAAATTTAGGAAACAAATTACTCAGGTACCATTTAGTAAGAAGTGGAGTTTATGCCAAGTTCTGACTACTCTTCCTCATATTAAAAAAATTACACCTAGAGAGGACAACAATTGTGTCCTCTCCTTTTATTTTTCTGCTAGAAATCCTCCCTTTAATTTCGTGAACATCCAAAGTCCCTTAGCTTTTTGTAACTTATACAAAGTTCTTTCAGTCCTGGGGGGTTTTCTTTATCTCAAGTACTTAAAAAATTAGAGGAGATGAAGAGACAACTTTGCAGTCAGGCCCTGGTTAATGATAAACTTTTATCACTAGCCTCACCCCATAAACTACATACAATTTTTACTTACCTTAAAAGAACCCACAAACAAACAAAAACACACACCCACTTTTTTCAGATTAGACCTTTAAATACTAAATAAAAACCTGTAAGATAATTGTCCTTCATTTTTTCAAAGGAATGTCAACAGGGAAATAAACTGTTACTAAAAAAAAAACCCTGCAATTCAAACCATTCCTAGAATAATGTTAACATCTCAAATTTCAGGTTAAATCTAAGGTGGTAAATTCAGCGAGTTTGGAAGCATTCAACTTTTTAATGTCTCTCAAGGAAAATGTGTAGAGAATTATGCAAACTGAGGCAGTGCCATAACTAAAAGCCCCACTGCTCTCCTTTATTATCCATTTTTCTCTTGTTTCTAAGTGCAACATGGCAAAAACAAGAACAGGAGCAGTGAGTCTGACAACATGTGCCAGTATAGCCTGCAATGACTAGGGTGGGAGGAACATTGTGAGGGACACTCCCTGCACCAGCTAGCATGAAGAGTACCACATTTTTATTTTTTTTTTTTTTTTTGGGGGGACAAAACCAAAAGGAAATAAACAAAAACCACACAACAACAAAAAGAAAATAAATCACCACAAGCAACTATTTCTGAGCCTTTTACCAAAAGATTTTTGTTGTTCTTGAACACGGGAGAGGTTCTTACCATGCGCTGCTTTATTTTCTCTGCTGAACACCATAAAACACACACTGGCAGAGGTATCTATGAAGATATTACCTTCAAGAAACTGTTTCCATAGTATGTAACCCATGTGCATTGATTTTCTCAAAAGCAGACATCTCAGAATCATAACAAAAGCCTACTTTGACACAGTCCCCGCAATAAAACACATCCCCCAGTAGACAGCTCTCATATCGCAGCACTTCTGCCAATAAGCCACTAATATGCTACCCAACCTCTGGCACTGATAACAATTTTCACCTAAAACCAATGTTCAATAATAAATGTAATCAAAAAATCAGGTCACTGTCTCCAAATGTACCAGACACTTGGAAGGAAAGGTACTTCCTGAGACATGACGGGTGTATTTCTTTTCCCCTTTGCCAACTGAGTAGTAAGTACCTGCACAGAAAGCCACCAGCCAACACTACTGTCGGTACCATCTGCTTTGGGATATAAATTAATTTTGTCACACTCACAGGCTTATTTTTCCATTTGTTCCACCCATCAGGTCTCTCAGAGGAGCCTGACAACCTCCTCTGTAGCACATGGGCACATAAAACCAAAGCGCTCCCTAAGAAGGGTATAAGCCAGAGCTACAGCACATCCAGCATTTCATCTTGAACTAGTCCTGTGTTGGCTTCAGGCAGCTCCCCCGAGATTCTGAATAGGGAACACTAACAGATAGTTGTTGTGTTTCTTATTTCTTCAAGTAAGTTCAATTTAGTGAAGCTGGCAGAAAAGGGAGAAATGTAACATGGGTGAGTTCACACTGCATGTCTCAACCTTTCTAAGGATGGTCTCACAAAACACTCTAAACCTCATCTTGGAAACAAAGAATTCCCACTTTTATTTTTCCCCCTAATGACACTTTATTTTAATATTGTTTACACAGCACATCAGCAATAAAAGGCATATCATAATGCAGGGACCTCCTGTCCTGGTATGACTGAAAACAAAACCAACACAAACAAAAACAAGCAAACAAAATATTTTGTACCACTCCAGTACAAACTGATCCGCAGAGTGAAATGAACAAGAAACTGACCACCACGTTGCTAACTATTGAGATCTTTTACATACATTTATGGAACAGAAGGAATTTACACCCAAAGCAGTCACCATACCCTTCCCTCACAGCTAAGGTTAAATGTTGTTCACAAAATACCTGAAGACTGCAGGTGTTGAGAGACCGATATGTAAACCTCTTATCTCCAACCACCAGGCAGAACTGCTCCACTTGTGAGTCCAAACTATGAAGGTAAATATCTATGGACTGATCATGTCAAGCTTACATGTATAGTTGCTCAAGAGACAAGCAAGAGCTGGCCACTTGTAGAGCACAACACAAGACAACTTATGGATTGGTCCAGCACTTTGACCGCTCATCAGTTACCCACAAAAGTCTTTTTCAGATAGGCTACTCAAATGCAGGAGATCACAGAGATATAATGCCTTTAAACCAGAATGATGTCTACTTACACTGTAAGAAACACACTCCAAAAAAATCAGCAAGATGCCCCAAACAAGCTGAACTCTCACAGACTCTTCTACTCATCCATTTCCATGCTCTCAGAGTGCAGCTTTATAAAGGGACCATCCCAAGGAGGCTAATCAGGACTCTTCTCGCTCAGGTTGGTACTCGGTGTCCTCATCACAAATGCTCCTCACTTTCCTACAGTAGATTGAAAGCTTCCTTTGTGTATTTTCTCCCATCAGGGAAACTCCACAGGAAAATGCTTTTAATCTCAACATGAATCTCAAGCACCACCAATAAGTCATGCTCCGATCTACAGTGAAGTTCCTTAGTGCAAGCCTTGCAGTCTGGTGCATGAGCCAGGTGGAGGACTGAAGTGGAGCACCCTTGCTCAGCAATGCCAGAGCCGCTTCCTGGGAAGTAACTCCCGTTCTAGTCATCCTTCACACCACCACGAGCAAGCACACAGGGCATTCAAGGGGAAACCACAAACACTCAGTGACCACAGAGGTGCTCCTCAGCAGAAGATACAGCAGCTATCTTCTGCTCTGTGAGCCACTAACCTCAGGCCCTCTCCTCCAGCCACTTATTTACTTCTCACAGCTCGTAACACATCTTTGAGGTTCCCACATACCTGCCAAACTTGACTGAACCAGCAGACTAAAAAATTATTAGAGTAACAAGAAATACAAATGTAAAAAAGGATCATTTTATCCTCCTTGTTTTGCACAACTACAGTCCAAAATCAGATAAACAAATGCTAACACCGTCACTGGATCTCCTGAACTGGGACAGTGCTGAAAAGCCTGTAACAGAGCCTCTCCCTGGTGCAGTTTGCTGACTAACAGAGAACATGAGGTGGTTGCCCAAACCATAGCTCACAGCTGGAACACACATCAACTGGCTTCAACACTCAGGACAAAAAGACCAGAGTTACGGCTTCAGCTTTGAGGTGACAGTTCAACCTTGCCAAAGACATAGAAAGGGCATCACAAAATACCATTACATGCCCCTCTTTAAATGTTTAAGAAATAAACCCACATTAGTCTTGTTGTCAAGATCATAGTTTCTACAAATGCATCTTCTGAAGAGCACTGCAGGGAATGTATCTACGTAGTATTTTGCACCCAGATAACAATGCTGCATCACAAATATTCTGACATTGGGCAACATAAGTTTCCCAAGGCAGGAGCAGCAAAATGCACCACTGACTTTCCCTAAGAGCTCCAGCAACTTTGCCAGGACAAGTACTGCTACCTTTCAACAGCTGTAACCAGGACCGCTTACAGAGCTCCCCAAGAGTGCAAAGGGAGCTGGAAAAAAGCTAAAGAAACCTCAGTTTTACACCGTGCTGGGGACAGCTCTTAGTCAGCCATCCCAAACAGTAACGATGTTATGGTTCGAGGTACAGTGAAGGGTAAAGGAATGACCAGTGAAGGGTGAAGGAAAGACAAGCGAAGCGGTCAAGGCTTCGAGATCTGCCCTGGCACCGGCGGGCACGACCGGCAGCTCTCCCTATGGAGGGGAGCAGCGGCTCCCTCCGCGCTTCCCGCGTCCCGGCCACAGTCACGGCGGACTGTGGCCAGACGCGACACCGAAGAGAAGCCCTGAAAGGATCCAGAGGGTGCAGGGCTCCTGCCCCGCCTTCACCCCTCCCTGGCACCTCAGGGCGCAGCGAGAAACGCCTCAGCGCCCCGCCGGGCCCCCTCACTCACCCAGCAGCGCCCGAAGGTGCTTCAGGCGGGTGAGTACATCCCGCTTGGGGTCCAGAGCCTTCTGGGTGGATTTCCTGACATCGGCATGGCTCTTCCTGGAGAACATCCCGGATCGGTGATGGCACCCGGCGGCTGAGGGGAAGGGGCTCCCCTCAGGGCCGCGGCGGATGCGGGCCGCGGGCGACAGAGGCTGAGGCCCCGGCCGCCGGGCAGCTGCGGGGGACGGGCGTCCACAGCTGCGCCGATCGGGGCTGCGGGAAGGAAGACAGGGAACGGAGACGATGAGAACGTCCCCGCCGAGCGCCCCAGCTCGCCGCCCGCCGCCGCCTCACGGGTAGGCGTGCCGGCTGGGCACCGGCCGGCCCCGCCGCCGGCTGACCGCCCCCGCCCGGGCCGCCGCACTGCGCAGGCGCAAGGCTCCCGGCGCGAGCAGAACTACGCCTCCCGGCGGGCTGTGCAGCGGCAGGCTCCGCGCGGGGCACGCCGGGAGCTCCAGGCGCCCCCGCCGTCTGACGTCACCCTGGTGTCAGGCTGATGTCAGCCTTGGCGGCTGCTTTCCTGTGTGGGCTTTCGAGCTTGGATGGACTTTTGCCACACCTTCAGGGTCCCCTAGACCCCCAGGGCTGCCAGCCATGACCTGCCAGCACCTACTGTGGCCTTCAGTTCAGCACCTCAGTACCTGGGAGTGCTAGTTGGCAGCTGGCTGAAGATGAGTCAGCAGTGTACTCCGATGGCCAAGAAGGCCAACAGCATCCTGGATCAGCAGGAGTGTGGCTAGCTGCACAAGGGCAGGGGCTGGCACACTGTACTCAGCACTGGTGAGGCCACACTTCTAATAATGGGTTCAGTTTTGGGCCACTCACTCCAAGAAAGGACATTGAGGTGCTGGAGAGTGTACAAAGAAGAGCAATGAAGCTGAGCACAGGTCTTGTGAGGAGCAGATAAGGGAATGGGTTGTTCAGCCTGGAGAAAAGGAGGCTGAGGGGAGACCTTGCTCTCTACATCTTCACTTTTCAGGTAAAAGAAGCTGTAGCAAGGTGGAGATAGTTCTTTTCTCCCAAGTAACAAGTGACAGGGTAAGAGGAAACAGCCTCAAACTGTGCCATGGGAGGCCTAGGTTGGAAATTAGGGTTGTCAAGCCCAAAAGGGTTGTCAAGTGCTGGAGCAGGCTGCCCAGGAAAGTGGTGGAGTCACCGTCCCTGGAGGGATTTAAAAGCCGTGCCCCCTCAGCAAGTTTGCTGATGACACCAAGCTGTGTGGTGCAGTGGACATGCTGGAGGGAAGGGATGCCATCCAGAGGGACCTTGACAGGCTGGAGAGGTGGGCACAGGCCAACCTCATGAGCTTCAACAAGACCAAGTGCAGGGTCCTGCATCTGGGTCGAGGCAACCCCAGGCACAAATCCAGGCTGGGCAGTGATTGGCTGGAGAGCAGCCCTGAGGAGAGAGACTTGGGGGTGCTGGGGGAGGAGAAGCTCAACAGGAGCTCTCAATGTGCACTTGCAGCTCAGAAAGCCAATCAGATCCTGGGCTGCATCAAGAGAAGTGTGGCCAGCAGGTCAAGGGAGGTGATTCTGCCCCTCAGCTCTGGTGAGACCCCACCTGGAGTACTTCATCCAGTTCTGGAGCCCCTATTACAAGAGGGATATGGAGGTGCTGGAAGGTGTCCAGAGAAGGGCCACAAGGATGATCAGAGGGCTGGAGCACCTCTGCTGTGAGGACAGACTGAAGGAGTTGGGGCTGTTCAGTCTGGAGAAGAGAAGGCTCCCAGGTGACCTCATTGTGGCCTTCCAGTATCTGAAGGGGGCTACAAGAAGGCTGGGGAGGGACTTCTCAGGCTATCAGGTAGTGACAGGACTAGGGGGAATGGAATGAAGCTGGAGGTGGGGAGATTCAGGCTGGACATGAGGAAGAAGTTCTTCACCATGAAATTGGTGAGGCGCTGGAATGGGTTGTCCAGGGAGGTGGTTGAGGCCCCGTCCCTGGAGGTGTTTAAGCCCAGGCTGGGTGAGGCTCTGGCCAGCCTGATCTAGTGTGAGGTGTCCCTGCCCATGGCAGGGGGTCGGAACTACATGATCCTTTTGGTCCCTTCCAACCCTGCCTGATACTATGATACTATGTGGCGCTGCGGGGTATGGTCTAGTGTTGACCTGGTAGTGCTGGGTTAATGGTTGCTCTGAATGATCTCAAATGGCTTTTCCAACCTAAATTATTCTATGATTTTTTTTTCCAGGCACTGAGGCCACAACCCTCCTGCAGCATTGTGCTCAGTGAAGCCACCAAGGCAGCAATGCTGGGTGGAAAGTCCAGCTATGTGTGGGGATCAGGACAGTGATGGCCAAGGCAGGATTTCCTGTGAGGCACAGTGGAGCTGAGAAAGCTGTGTGAGCACCTGAGGCAAGGTGGCACTCTGATGTGTTTGGGATGGATGCAGGACTTGGAATGGCACCCACCTACACTCCATTTGATTGAGAGGAAGAACCTTCATGTTCTGAAGAGCTGATTGCATTATGACTTCGTAAATAATAAATGTTGGCTTAACTCCCATGACACACAGGTAAGGTAAAAGACTTAGGAGTTTGACTTAACACAACAAAATCATGATTTGCCCCAGAATTAGAAGCTAGCAGGGTTTCATTTAAAGGCTTTCAGAGTCTCTCAGTAAAACTCCTGGGTAGAAAGGTAAATTTCAATAAATTCCAGGGCAGGATGAGGTCCTAAACCACAAAGCAATATTTTCCAGTGAAAAAAAGTCGCATGTGTACTTCTTATTTGTTAACAAAATTAATACATCTGTGGTATATTTAAAAACGTTGCTTTTCAGCTAGGAATCACTGGAGAAAAAAATTAAAATGTCACAAGAATTAGGACCAGAAAATACAGTACTGCCTCATCTTGCTTCCTGTGAGCCCTCTCAGGGATTGTTTTCTCTACAAGGGCCCAAGGATACCAAAGCAACACGTCAACAAGCCCTAAATACATCCCACTAGCACCAGCTTCTCCTCTCTCCAGTGCTTGTGGGTGCTGCTGGTGGCACAGCGTGGTTGTGACCATGGCACAGGCAGATTCACAGAATCACAGAATGCCAGGTTGGAAGGGACCCCAAGGATCATCCGGTCCAACCTTTCTAGGTGATAGTGGAGTTAAAATGAGATGGATTCTGGAAGGAGGAGAGCAAAAACTGGCCATATCTCATAGTGTTGCCCTCTAGAGCCATCAAGCCTTGTGGTATTCCTGCTGCTCTTTAAGAATTACACCTCCTGGAGTCATAAGAAGATGAATAGTGCTGACATGTTGCATTGCTTAACAAAAATCTCCATCCTTTTCCTTACACAAAAAGTCTGAATGCGTGACCTTGGAGTCAGGCACGGAGACTTTATTGTTGCCTAACAGCCTATTGTTTTGGAGCCTGCTGAAGGCTTACAGTAACTCATGGTGCATATTCTTCCCATAACCCTGTTACACAATGGCTCATTCTAGAAAATTTATAAATCTCCAACAGTTGTCTAGAATTCTTGATCACATATTGCAGGTTGAGCATCTGAAGCTTCCTGAGAAGAGCAAGTTTGCTCATTCCAGCTTTTCCCTTTCATTGCCACAAATCAATACATGAGGTGAACCAAGGAAGCACATGGCTAAAATCTTGGCTTGTGCTTTTCTTTCTTCTTTGTTGTGGGGGGTTGTGGCTTTGTTTGTTTGTTGGGGTTTTTTGGTTTGGTTTTTTTCCCCTTCCTTTTAATTGACTTAGAAAAACAAGTTTCAGTTTGTCTCTTCTCATCATTTCTGATCCTTCCATGTTTCATGGTTGGACTCAATTATCTTAAAGGTCTTTTCACAGATTCACAAGTTGTGTTAGGTTGGAAGAGACCCTAAAAGGTCATCTTCTTCAAGCTCCCTGCATTCAGCAGGGACACTTCCAACTCCATCAGGCTGCCCAGGGACACAGCAAGGCTGATCTTGAAGGTCTGCAGGGACAGGGCCTCAACCACATCCTTGGGCAACCTGTTCCAGTATTTCACCGCTCCCATTGTCAAGAACTTCCTCTTAATGTCCAAACTAAATCTCCCCTGCTCCAGTTTCAAACCATTGCCCCTCATCCTATCCCTCCAACCCCTTCTAAACAGTCCTTCCCCAGCAATTCTGTAGGCTTGCTTCGGATATTGAAATATAGTTAAACCTTATGGTCTCCCCAGAGCCTTCTCTTCTCCATGCTGAACAGCCCCAATTCTTCCAGCTTGTCTTTATAGAAGAGGTGCTTCAGCCCTCTGATCACCTTTGTGCCCCTCCTCTGGACCCACTTGAGCAGATCTGTGTCTCTCTTGTGTTGGGGGTCCCATGGCTGGACACAGTACTTCAGGTGAGGTCTCACTGGAACAAAATGTCCAACCAAAAGAATTCTGTTACTGTATGGGTTTGTCTTCTGTTTTGCTGAAACAAAAATAGAATCCTTGTGGTTCTATAGCTGCTCTAATGTCTGATAACTTTACAATACAATACAATACAATACAATACACCAGGTTGGAAGAGACCTTCAAGATCATCGCGTCCAGCAAGGGAAGTATTTTGGTGCTTACATCTGCATAGCTTTAGGCATGTAATGTTTTAAAGTCTGCCAGAGATTCTTGTTGTGAAAAGCTCCACAGAATATAGATGTCATGACTTGAATTGCAGTGCAGTCCTTTCTCTGCCTGCTAGGTCCTGGAAAATGTGGTCACGTGAAGTGCTCGGTGAGCCAGCGTCGTTTCGCATTAGCATAATTAGACTGGTTTGGGGTTGTGGATTTTTTTCACTTGTGTCCTTTAATCAGGGAACTGAGGATATTTGAGCTCAGTTCAGGTGCAGCAGTGAGCTGCAGAGATGGAAAAGTGCTCCTCATGCTGTAAGTAGATGATACAGAGTTAATTCACTGGTGGGGCAGGACATTTGTATCTGGAGGGTTGGCACTGGTCAGCGATCATGATGTGATATCCAGCTGGAAGCAACCAGAGGAAGTTTGAAGGCTACCTTCTTGTTTCCATCCCAGTTCAGGGTACACAGATCAAATTCAATCCTCCTGCCATTGCAGTTAAAGTGGTAATGTCCTTTCTGCTTAAATGAGGACTGAATATCATCTCTGTATCTCCACTGGCTCTTCTGATATAGAAATAAGCTGGTAAAGGGACAGACTAGCAGAATTCAGTGAATTCCTGTGAGAAAGGGGTTTGACCACTTGTCTGCAAGGAGAAAAGTTTTTAAAGCTCATGTAAATTAAGCCACACTTCCCTGTAGGGTGTGATGAGAGATTTGGCTTCTCAAAGTTTCTTCTACTTTTCAGAGCACATATTATTTGGAAATATGCTAATGCACTACATCTTATAAAAGCTTTTTAAAATGGAAGTTATCCCAAGGACTTCTGATGAGGTTCCTGTTTGGTTTTGATATGCCTTTGTACTAGCTGCATTATCACAGTATGAAACTGAATGATAAACTTTGGATGTTCTAACTCTCATTTTCTTCTCCACGTTGCATGCCATATAATAGATTCACAGATTGTATCAGGTAGGAAGGGATCCTCTAAGGTCATCTTGTCCAGTGCCCCTGCAGTCAGCAGGGACACCTGCAACTGCATCATGCTGCCCAGGGACATATCAAGGCTCATCTTAAAGGTCTGCAGGGACAAGGCCTCAACCACATCCAGCACACAACCTGTTCCAGGATTTCACCACTCTCATTGTCAAGGACTTCCTCCTGATGTCCAACCTAAATGTCCCCTGCTCCAGTTTCAAACCATTGCCCCTCATCCTATCACTACAAGCCCTTCTAAATAGTCTCTTTCCAGCCTTCCTGTAGGTTCCCTTCAGATACTGAATTGTAGTTATAAGGTGCCCCAGAACCTTCTCCAGACTGAGCAGCCTAAATTCTCTCAGACTGTCTTCATAGGAGGGGCACTTCAGCCCTCTGGTCATTTTTGTAGCCCTGCTCTGGTCTCACTCCGGCAGGTCCATGTCTCTCTTGTGTCCCATAGCTGAACACAATACTCCAGGTGAGGTCTCACCAGAGCAGAAGAGTGACAGAATCACCTTTCTCACCCTTCTGGCCACGCTTCATTTGATGCAGCCCAGGATGCAATTTGTCTTCCGGGCTGCAAGTGCACATTCCTGGCTCGTGTCCAGCTTCTCATCCACCAGTACCCCCGAGTCCTTTTGTGACCATGAGACAGTATTTTGTTCTGCATGTAAGTGCATCACCACCTGTTGGTTAATCTTCATGGTATAGGATGGTCTTTTATTAAGAGCAAGCAGTCAGTCTTGCAGCAGGATGAAAATCCTTTAACAGCTTCTCCTCTGAATATTAGGTAAGCAGAAACATTCAAATGAAAAAAAAAATACACGTTTAGGAGCTCAGAATTGTACACAACTGACCTTTAACCTAGCAGTTAAAACACCACAAAATAGAACTTTTCAAATGACTCATTTATGACTTGGTGATAATGCAAACCAGAAATCCCAGTAAACTTTCAGCCTGTGTAGGGCAACTGCCTGTAAAATCCTCTGGCTTGTGTTTTCTGACAGTATCATAGTTGCAGTTTCCCGAAAAATCAGATGATTCATTTCCCAAAGTTGATGCTTAAGGTGGAATAGTTTCCTGAAAGAGATTTGGTCACTCAGCTTTCAGGATCTGAAGTAAAGTCTATATAAAGCAGTCATTTAAGAGGACAGAGATAAGTAATCACTTATCACAGAACTGAAGTTTTCCAGGCCGCAGCACATTGTGCCATCCCTAAGCGAGCCAAACAGAAGCGTGGCAGTGGCGTGAGTGGATTCAGCATTCATTGAGATAAATCACTCCCTTCTGCAGGAAGCTGCCTTGCTGGCTGTGTGTGGGTTTGGATAATAGGATGGGCAGACCCCTGCTTGTGCTGGCCGCAGGGCAGGAGGATCAGCATCACGTTAGGGTGGGGGAGACTTCTGGGAAGTTGTAGCCCAGCCAAGACCTCACAGACAAAGGAGAAGATAACCTTGACAACGTCACAGCAGTGCCTGCCTGGGGAGGAAAGCTTGCCTGCTAGTCACAGCCCCTCTTGGTGTATGCAGTGTGGGTGCTGCAGAGAGCTGTTATAGAAGGTACTATTTTGGGCACCCGTTGGATGTAAGCAGTATAGGTAAGGGGCAGCACACTTCCAGTCTAAAATAGAACAGCTTCAATTATTAATATGTGTTTACACTGCAGGCAATCACACTGTCCCTGAGTTGCACCACTCATACTGCAGCAGGGGCATTGAAACAGATTTCCAGAAGCTCCTTTCCTCCCACCACCATTCTGAGATTTTGGTCCTCCCCTCTTGGAAGCAGTGTGGTCCTTCCAAGGAGTGAGGGGGTCACACCAACAGTGATGGCCTTGCAGCAGTCATTGCCTTTGCTGATTCTTGCAGCCAGTCCTTGCTGCTGGTGCTCAGTGCCTGCTTGTGACACCTCTAGGATGCAGTGAGGGAAGCACAGGGCAGGGGAGTAGGGGCAAAGTGCTTTGGTCATGTTTTCTGCCCTCACTTCTGGGCTGCCAGCTGCCCTCAGCTAACAGCTATCAAACAGCAGCAAGACATATCCCAGCACATACTGTGATGGAGCAAGTCACTGGGGTGCAGATTGCCTGAAGGGGAGGGTACTGAGCAGTGCTGTCCCCAGAGAGCTCTGCCTTGGAAAGGAAAAGGGTTCCTGAAATTCTCCAAGACACAAAGGCTGTGGGTCCACTGCTGCAGTCACTCCGGAGGGACGTTTTCCCACACCCCACGTGTCTGCTTGCTTGTGCCTCTTTCCTAGTGTCAGGCATGCCCAAGGCCTGAAACCGTCCAAAGGACAGAGCCCAAGAACTGTGTGCTTCTGCAGGGATCCTTCTCCTGTTCTGGGGCTGTCTGTTTGCTGCAGGTGGATGGTGACCTCTTGAGAGACCAGGGCATCCTCTTAGGATTCATCTGGCACCGGCCTGATGCTGGCTTCTGGAAGGCACAACCTGCTGGTCCTTGTGCCATGGGCACTCACCTTGCCAGGGACGACTGACTCAAGACCCAAGGGTACAAGCACACATCCCACATCATCTTCATTCAAATTATTAATTTCTTTCTGATGCACTGTGTGAATGTATCTGTGGGTCTCAGGGGCTGGCTTGAAATCACACTTACTTTCTACAGCTCAGATCAGAAAGCTGACGCAATCTCATTTTGATGGTCAGAGAGCAGTGACTTACTGTAGCATAAACCAAACAGAGCCATAGTCCAAGTAATGTAAAACCAGGATGTGCCTCATTTGCTTTAATCTCTGCTTTGGTGGGCCAGGAGAGGCAGGACATGGCCCACATTTCTGTGCTCTTCATGCATGAAGCTCCTTAGTCACAGGAGGGTGGAATCTCTGTCCTGTTTTCCTACCTGCCGCAAGCAAGGGCAGGCGGCGAAGAAAACTCTGCCTCTTGCTGCAGAGTTTGGGAAGGTGAAACCTGCTGCTGCCACTGTAAATACAGCCACCTGAATTTCACTGGACCTGATGAACAGGCAAGGTTACTTTTCCTGTGGAGTCTGAAATTTTAATGACAGAGATTAAATTACGGAACTTCTCTGCTTACTTGTGTCAATATAACACTTTATAATGAGCCCAGGAAAAAAGGGTAGGGGAAAAGTAAATAAAAGAGACTTGGCTCCTAAATAATGCACAGGTGAGATAATGATTTCCTTAGCAGAGGATGCTGGTGCTCATTATTTATCCTTCAAACCAAATGCCTCAAATTGTACTCAGAAAGTTTTTTTTGTGTGTGTCCTTGGTCTGCAACTGAGCTTTTTAGTCCTGCATTTGAATCAACTCACTTGATGCTTACCAATTTAGGTACAGTGTGCAGCTGTTAGAAGAGCCAGCATGCTGCATGTGGAAATGAGACTCTGCTTGGCAGGACCAAGAATATGTAAAAGGCTTCTTCCAGCTGGCTCTGAGTTTGGTGGGTTTGTTTTCCTAACTGTTCCTATAGGGTACACAGACATGGATCCCTGCTCCAGACTCAGAGCCATATGGCTAGTCCTTAATTTCTAATACACACCTGACTTCTAGCTCTGGATCCTGTAGACTGCTTTTTATGGATCAGTTCCTGCAAAGGGTCAGTGTTTGGCTGAGTTTACGAAAGCAAAGGATCCTCATCCACTTGCACTCACTGAGAATCTCCCCCAGTGACTCTCATTCAACAGCTACAGGGTTTCTCACAGTCCTTTGTTGCAGGTGAATAAATGAAGTGTTGGAAGGGCTGGCAGCGCATGAGAAGTCAGGAGAGGTGCAGTCAGTGCCTAGCTTATCTGGCAGGTAGAGAAGAGCAGTCCAAAGGTGTCTGCAGAGGATGTCTCAGACAAGTACACTAGAGCCACAGGCTTCCCTGAAGACAGTTAATTATTTAGCATGAGTTATTCATTTAGTCTCTGTTTCACAGGAGTTGAATATTTACTTTAGGAAAAGCAGGCAGAACCCTTTGGTGCACAAAACACATCCTCTTCACAGGAATTTAGTTCTAGTTTAAGCTGAAAGTGGTCTGCCCTGCAACAGGTCTGGGTTAGTGTATGGGCTGGGGACTAGCAGCAGCATTCTCTCCTGTTCCTCTGGGGATAGGCTACAATAGCAGATGAAGATCTTCAGTCACAGGATCAGCATGAGTGATCTGCTGTGTCTGGTCATTTGCAAAAGAGGAGAAATCAAGTGTCAGAAATTGAGTGTAAGTCTGTGACGTTTTCACTTCCAGGCATAGCTACAGCATCAGTTGTGAGCTCAGCGCGCAGCAAGCACTTGGATGCCAGCACAGTGTGGTGAAGGTCAGTGGCCCTCCAGAGATTCACAGATACATAGAATGGTTTAATATGTTCATATGGAAGTCATACACCCAGTTACTTTAGTCCTTGATTCATAGATTGATAGAATGGTTTGGGTTGGAAGGGATCTTGAAGATCATCTAGTTCCAACCCCCCTGCCATAGGTAGGGACACCTCCCATTAGACCAGGTTGCCCAAGGCCTCATCCAGCCTGGCCTTGAACACGTTCTGGGAGGGGGCATCCACATCCCTGGGCAACCTGTGCCAGTGTCTCACCACCCTCACTGGAAAGAATTGCTTTCTAATCTCCAGTCTAAGACTACCCTCCTCAAGCTTCAATCCATTCCCTCTCATCCTATCTCCCTTGTAAAAAGTCAGCCCCTGTAAAAAGTTCCTCCCAAGCCTTCTTGTAGGCCTTCTTATAGGTACTGGAAGGCTGCTTTGAGATCACCCTGGAGCTTTCTTTTCTCCAGGCTGAACAGCCCCAACTCTCTCAGCCTGTTCCTGTAGTGGAGGTTCTTCAGCCCTCTGAGGATCATCTTTGTGGCCTCCTCTGGATCTGCCCCAGCAGTTTGATGCCCCTCTTTTGCTGGGGATACCAGAACTGGATGCAGTACTCCAGGTAGGGTCTCACAAGAGCAGAGTAGAGAGGCAGAATCACCTCCCTTTTCATACCAGCAGTGTCTGGCTTCCAGTAGGCTGCAGCATGGCGAACAGTGAGTGAGAGCAGTGAAATAAATGGTGCTGAAATAAACCACATGCCAAGCTGGGAGTAGGAGTGTCCCTGAGCAGGACTGGGACACTCAGGAACTGGATTTTCAGAAGTTCCTACCCCTGAGCATCTGGAAGTAAAAGGGAATGGAGCTTCTGGGTGCTGGGCTATTTAGGGAAAAAATGATGGAAAATTTCTAAGCGTCATAGCCCGTGAGGCATTCACTTGTCATTCATACAGGGAAAATGATAGACAGGAGAAAACCACTGTCAAAACCAGACATCAGATTTCCAAAGTGTGTATAGAGGGAACAGGAGGAATTTATGCCTGTGAATGGAAAAAAGTCCAAAATAGAAGGAACACTGATTGCATGTCCCTCGATACCTTCCAAAAGGAAACAGCACAGAGGATGAGGAAATTTTCATGGGGTAAAAATATCAGCCCACTAAAGACAGGCCGAACTACACTTGCAAAAGGTTGAACTGCTTGCAGAGGTTTATGGCAGATTGTGAAAGCCCATAACCTACTGCCCCTGCCAAGATCTTTCTGTGAGGAGGAGTTACAGCTCAACTTGAGACTGGACTAAGAAAGCAGCGATAGCTTACGCCATAAAAACAGAAAATCACTACTCTGCTTCCCTGCTCTGTGTGCCGCAGACCAGAGATAAAGTGCTGCTTGTCTCAACTGCACTAAATCCGAGATAAGTGGTGTTTACTTCACCCCTCTCCAAGAGGAGAGGTCACTCATGGGCTCGTAGAGCCCCAGCAATTTCCTCCTGGCAGTGTTCACCTCTGCCCGCCCAGCATCGAATCAGCCTGCTTCCCTCCTTCGGCTGCCCGGCTGTATCCTGGCTTTGGGGGAGCACGTGTTAACCCTCTCCCTGCCGGCCTCTCTTCCCTGGAGCTGGTTCTGAACAGACAGGCAGAATATTTCAGCAGCACAGTCTGAAAAAGCAGCAAGAAGCTGACACTCAGACTTACAGAAATGTGTCCTATGACAATGCACAGAGGGTAAGAAGCAAAGGGCATTTTTTAGTGTGAGTTACAAATTAAATGGTCTCCCATGTGAAATAAGAATCTTCTTTCTCCTCTTGTCCTCTGCTCAGCTTTCTTGTCTTGGTTTTTGTATTGCCAATTATTTAACCTAAGCTCTCTTTTTCTTTTAGTCAGCAGCAGGTTCCTATTTTCATTTTTCTCTCACCCTGTGTTTGCTCTTTGCCACTCTAAGGAACAATAAATGAGGAAGGGAACAGTGGACTGGGATCACCTTAAGCTGCTCTTTGTTGACATCAAGAATGGTCATGCAGATTGTCTTAACCCTGAGTGCAATTTATACAGACAAACCATACCTTATCTAATGGCTGTGTAACATTGTGTAACATCTTAACTTCTCCTTCTGAATGTAAGATCTCACATTCTCTTGTACATAAGAGAACAAAAAAGCCTTCAAAATGAACCAGAAACACACAAAGCAACTGCTGGCCACTGATGTTACACAGATTCTTCCTTCTTTTCTTCTCTTGCAAATAAATGACTGCAGAAAGGCAGTGCAGTAATTACAGCCTTCAGAAATGGATCAGGTTTTCCTCCATGGCCAAGCAGGACCAAAAAACAAAATCATAAAAAAACTGTTTTTTTTTCCCCCCAACACAGCTGGTGCTCAGATGAAATTATGTGGTGAGCTTTGAAACAGTATTAAAAGAGAAATTTTAATTAACCTGTACCACTGAGTCAGAAGATAATATCTGATGCCTATACCAGGCAGACAGACAAAATGTGATAAAATAATTATTTGCAATTAGATATATGCATTACAGACAATGTTGTAATTAAAATGTACTTAATGTCACAGGAGGTCCTTTATTATCAAAATAATTTGTAGAAGGACTGTGGAAACAATGTGATGATTATCCATCCCTCTGGGGGAAAAAAATTCATCTCAAAGTTTACCAAGAGCCCAAAGCATTTCTGGGTTTGGAGCTGCTACTGTGGTCAGACAGCTAGATCCTCTTTCCCAGTGCCAAGTCTGTTTGATACTGGAGTGTGTTTAGGTCACCTATTTCGTGATGGAGAAATTCCATGGGCTCTGCACTGTTCTTTTGCTGGGAAAGCCAGTCTCTTTTTTCCTTCTTCATTATTTGCTTGTTACCTGCAACAAAACTGAGGGATTGAATTTACTGGGGCTGATTCTTGTCTCTGCTGTGGCCCTTTCAAGGCACTCAGGCCATGGAAAGGGGTGAAAAACATGGGAAAATGCATTTATACTTGCTTGAAGGGCTCTTTTTAAATCTCTTGAAGAATTAGCAGAGTGAGGGGCACATTAAGCACATCTTAGTAAATCTGGGGAGATTGCCTAGGAGAATAGCATAGCTCAGCCTCCCAGGGCTGTGTTTGCATGGTCAGAGAGGCTGGTACAGCTGTAAGAACCCTGCAAAAGACACCCTGAGTCCTGAGGGAACATTGTCCAGATGGGAGGCTGCAGGGAAGCCTCTCTCTGCTGCTTCAGCCTCTGCTCTTCCCCAGAAGCCACCATGGCCCTGGCTTTCTGCTGCTCAGACTAGAAAGTTAGCCCTCAGCAGAAGAGGCTCCTGCCTGGAGGTCTTCAAGACTGGACTGGGCAGGGCCTAGAGCGGCCTGGTCTAGTGGAAGGTGTCCCTGCCCATGGCAGGGGGTTCAGAACTAGATGATCTTTAAGGTCCCTTCCAATCCACACCATTCTATGAATTTCTGGGGAGAGCTGGGTGCCTTCAGTGCTGCTAAGCACCTTGCCTATTGTTTCAGGGGTAGCCTGTCCCTCAGCTGACACTGGCAGTCAGTCCTTGAAACAACCCTGAGGTGCCAAGGTTGGCACCTGGTGCCAAGTGCTCACTCTGGGGCCTGAGTTGACTGGCGCTAAATTAAGGTTTTGGCAGACATCTCCATCTGATTAACATTTCCCTGTTCAGAGCTGCTGTAACTGGGGGGTGCTGTTTTGCTGTTTCTCTGGCAGGCCTTTCCCCATCACCACTTTTGGGCTCTTTGCCCCAGCACTTGGAAAACTCCTCTTGAAGCCAATGGAGATGTTGCCTGAGTGAAGGGAGAAGATCCCAGCCTCTTTGTGCTAGAGACATTTCTGTCTGGGGAGGATGGAGAGCGGCAGTCAGCTGTGGTGAAGTTAATGTTTCTTTATGAAAATACTTAGTTCTTCAAATCATAAATAATAAGTACAATTTCTGCAAAATGCATTAAACTGAAGGAATGGCAGGAGAGGAAAAGAAGCCTCCTAGTATAACATCAGCTGCTGCTTTATCTCCCCTCAGCTTCTCCACTTCCCCATTTTCAAAAGAACAAAGAGAAAGTGCCAAAGCTGCTTTGGGATTTCAATGAAAACTAATGAGAATTCATTGCTAATTAGGGCTCCAATTAAAAAAAAAACCCACAACTATCTTTGCAGGGGCACTGTTAATGAACTTGTAAATTGCAGCTGCAGTCTTGCATCCCTGTACACATTCCCCATGTTTGGTTCCATTTCTGTGTGCAGGAGGGGCAAGCAAAGGCTGCTGGCTTGTGCCTGGGCTAGCTGCACAGCCTGTACTTGGTCGCAGGTGGCATGTCAGCACTCATGGCATGTACTGCAGTAGTGGGTGCAGTGTCAGTGGTTGCCCTCTCCTTATAGAGCCACAGAATTGTTTTGGCTAGAAAAAAACTCTTAAGATCATTGAGTCCAACCACTGCCCTAACACCACCATGGCCATTAAACCATGTCCCCGAGTGCCATGGCCACACATTTCTTGAACACCTCCAGGGATGACGACTCCACCACCTCCCTGGGCAGCCTGTTCCAATGCCTGACTGCTCTTGCAGCAAAGAAATTTTTCCTAATATCCAGCCTAAAGCTCTCCTGGTACAATTTCAGGCCATTTCCTCTCATCCTATCACCAGATACTAGAGAGGAGAGAGCAACCCCCACCTCTTTCCAACCTCCTTTCAGGGAGTTGTAGAGAGCAATGAGGTCTCCCCTCAGTCTCCTTTTCTCCAGACTAAACAATCCCACTTCCCTTAGCTGCTCCTCACCAGACCTGTTCTCCACCAGCTTCATTGCTCTTCTCAGACATGCTCCAGCTCCAGCACCTCATTGTCCTTCTTGTAGTGAAGGGCCCAAAACTGAGCCCAGTATTTGAGGCAGACCTTACCAGTTCCCAGTACAGGTGCATGATCACTTCCCTAAGTCATGCTGACCACCTCTTCCTGATCGAGGCCAGGATGCTGCTGGCCTTCTTGGCACATTGCTGTCTTTAGGTAATCCTGCTCTGGCAGGGGGGTTGGATTTGGTGATCTTCAGAGGTCCCCCTGCCAACCCCTACCATTCTGTGGTTCCGAGATCTTCCACTAGATCAGATTGCTCAAGCCTCATCCAACCTGACCTGCAGTGTTTCCAGGGAGGAATCATCCACTGCCTCTCTGAGCAGCCTGTGCCAGTGTCTGACCAAGCTAATTGTGTAGGATTTCTTCCTTAGATCTAGTATAAATCTCCCCTCTTTTCGTTTACAATCATAGAATGGTCTGGGTTGGAAGGGACCCCCAAAGATCATCTAGTCCAATCTGCCCTGCAGTCAGCAGGGACATCCTCAACTAGATCAGGTTGCCCAGAGCCCTGTTGAGCCTCACCTTGAACATCTGCAGGGATGGGGCCCCAACCACCTCCCTGGGCAGCTTGTTCCATGACCTCAAGGAACTGCTTGAAAAAGTCCAGCACAGAGCCACAAAGATGCTGAAGGCAGTGGAACAGCTCCCATCTGAGGAGAGGCTGAGGGAGCTGAGGCTCTTTAGCTTGGAGAAGAGGAGCCTGAGGGGTGACCTCATTCCTGTTGATAAAGATGTGCAGGGCAGTGTCAGGAGGATGGAGCCAGGCTCTGCTCAGGGATGTCCAATGACAGGACAAGGGGCAATGGGGGCAAGCTGGAGCAGAGGAGGTTCCATGTAAATATAGAGAAAAACTTACAGTGTGAGGGTGACAGAGCCCTGGAACAGGCTGCCCAGAGAGGTTGTGGAGTCTCCTTCTATGGAAACATTCAAAACCCACCTGGATGCTTTCCTGTGTGACATACTCCAGGTAATACTGCTTTTGGCAGGGGGTTGGACTGGATGGTCTTTTGAGGTCCCTTCCAACCCCTAACATTCTGTGATTCTGTGACTGATAGAGCTGCAACAGTGCCCTGCTTTTGAGATCATTCCTCCCTGTTTCCAGCATTTGCCAGGAGGCAAATCTCCATGGTATTTTGTGCCAACACCCTGTTTTCCCTTTCCCATGGCAGAAGACATTTTTCTCTCAGGAGAGCAGTAAAAAACCATAGGAGGGCAATTAGCAGGGGATCTGATACACTCCTGCAACCCAATCAGAGCCTGCAGATGGCAAAACATGGATAACCCCCATAATAATTGTACACATTTTCCTATAAGCTAATAATGAAATGTAAACCCACACAGTGTTTGATGTTGGCAGACATCTCTGGAGATCAAAGGGGCCTACAAGCAAGCCAGGAAGGGACTTTTAACAAGGGCTTGTTGTGAGAGGACAAGAAGGAATGGATTGAAACTTGAGGAGGGCAGATTTAGACTGTAGATTAGGAAGAAATTCTTTCCAGTGAGGGTGGTGAGACACTGGAACAGACTGCCCAGGGGTGTTGTGGATGTCCCCTCCCTGGAGGGGAGGCCAGGTTGGATGAGGGCTTGAGCAACCTGGGCTAGTGGGAGGTGTCCCTGCCCACACCAGGGGTTGGAACTAGATGATCTTTAAGGTCCCTTCCAAACCAAACCATTCTATGGATCTGTGAATCATCTCATCCAAGCCCTGCTCAACCAAAGCCACCAGAGCCCCAACCAGACCACACCACCACAGGTTTAGGATGTGCTGGGAGCTAAAGGTCTGAGAGCTTTGTGGTACCAAACTCCAACTTGTTCTGCTCTCTGCTGGAGCCCCAGGCTTGGAGTGTGCTCAGTGAGTCCTCAGGGATGGGCTGGACCCAGTGTGAAGCCAAGAGGCAGCAGACAGCCCTGATGGGACACAACTCCTAGGGGGACTGTTCCTGCACTCCAGATCTTTCCCAGCTGGTTGATTTGGCCTGCTTGTGCGGAAGGTTTCTGGGGACGTCTTTCATTTCAGACTAGTGCTGAGGACCCCATGCCTGGGGCACTAATTCAGGCCCCACCTCACTACTGCAGGTGTACAGAGCAGTGAGGACGAAGTGCAGCACAAATACCAGGAGCATAGGAGGGAGGTGAAACATTTCATCCTTCTTCTGGAGCTTGGTATTAATTCTTTCTATTTCATCCAGGTGATTTTATTTCTAGTAGTGTGTCACAGCTGATAAGAGACATAATGGAGCCATTGAGGGGCACCTCTGAACATGCACTTTTCCCACATACAGAAATGCACCTGAAATGTTGAAAGACTGAACACTCATTTGCCAATTTCAAAAGAAAATGGAGAGACCAAGAGAAGGAGGCTCGTGGAGTTGTGCGTTTTCCCAGAGCCCCGATGGAAAAGCAGATGGACCTTCAGGATGGTGTTGACATTTCTGAAAGAAGAGATGTGCTGGTTTATCTAAATTATACCAAAGCCCTTCAAGATAATGTGCTGTGTAATAGCTACAGTTTTAGACACTATTTCATTTTCAATTTTCTAGGCAAAATGCATGATTCTTATCCACAATTTCAGTTCAGTGCCTGACAAATTATGAGCAGACGCTTCCCAGCTACACCTGTTATAGGGAAAGCTGTATTTCAGGGGAAAAGGCTACATTCCCACCTCCCCCTCCACCAGCTTTGTCAGCATGTTGTGTGGCATGCAAAGGTTTGCAAAGCCCAGAATGACAGGAGACTTGGGAGCGTTGGAGGCACCAGTTAGACTGAGTTGCCCTAAGGAGCATCACCCTGACCCCCACCCATGTGAGCTCCATTTAAGCTCAGGGCCAGGCCTTGCTTGCTTCAGTGTGAGCTGTGCTGGGGATGGCCTTGTACTTAGCACTGCTGCTGGTTTTCCTAACTCCGTCTTGGTCCATGTTTGGACCTTAGGCTGCTTGCTTCCCCCAGCCCTGGCTCATCACCTGGGCTTGGGTCCTGCTTGGGGAGCACTGAGTGCCCTCTGCTACTCTTCCTCCTCTTTTGTGTGTTGTCTGTGTGTTTCCAAACAGCATGTTGCTCAACAGTACCACTAACCCCAGTGGGGTGGGGATACCTTGCTTCCACTTCAGACTTTATCTGAGCTGCATATCTATTCTGGTCTGTGCTGGTTGGGAAGAAGAACCAACCCCAGACCTGCTGAGTGCTGTAATTTATTTACAAAGCATGCACAGGCAGGTTTTGGGGCTTCAAGGGGTCCCAAAGCACCCCAGAGCAGCAGAGAAGTCTGGACTGACTTGAGAAAGCTTTCAGGAGCTCCTCAGGAGCCTCTGGGAGAAGTTGTTTTGGTGTTTGAAAGTAGGTCCTGCACATGTGTCTGTATCTCACGTGCAAGCAGCTGCCATGTGCAGTGCTGGCTGGGAGTGTTTGTGTGTGGCTTGTGCTGGTGGGTCTGGGCTCATGTTTTCCTTCCCTTCTGGCAGCTGGAAAGGTATTAATCCTTTTGACACCCACTTGGCACCAGTGATGATGCCACTGGTGTGGCCTTGTCTTTATCTGGAAGCAAAGCAGCAGCTCTGGAGACTGTGAAACAGGTGAACCTCACTTGTACCTGCAGCGTGGTGAGGCTTGGTGAGAGGTGTCAGCAATGCTTTACTGACTCAGGGTTCCTGGCTCTGGGGAAGGGTGGGGGTTGGGTGTATAAGATGTAAAGTAAGTATCTGTCTTGAGGGAGCTAATTCCTTTTTGGTGGGTGTCCAAGTGAATCAGCATGTTCTGCTGTAGCAGCAAAGAGATAACCTGATCCTCTGAAGTCCCTTGGCCTGATACTCTTGTTCCCAGCACCACCTGAGCAATACTCTGGGGGAAGTTTAGCAGTGTGGGGAAATTATTTCCTCATTCTGCAGGTGTGCTTCGTGCTAGTGATGCTGACTCAGGAAACTGCAGCCCTGAGTTAAGTTCTGTTTGATTTTCATTCATAGAGCAAGCTTCCTTGGCTGAGTTGGCAAGGTCCAACTAACAAGTTAGGTGATAGATGCCACGTGCTTATCAGAAAGGCATTATTTCTTCTGACATCTGCTGAATGACTGAAGCATCCTGGATGTGATGGGATGGTAAACCTGCTCCAGGCTCTGCAGGGAGTTTCTGCCCTGTTAGTACTGGTTTATCTTCAGATAGAGCTAGAAAAATTCCTTTCTCCTGAGAGTTCTCTTCCAAGATGCCAGTGAAAAAATCTGGGAAGATACTATTTTTATGTACATACTTAAGGAGTCCTCAACAAAATATGAGTAGCCCCAGGGCTGGAGGTAGTGCCCCAGCCCCTCAAAAGCAGGTTAGCTGCTGGATGGGAGAGGGAGACTGCAGCATACCTTGTAATGAGCAGGGAAAGGGGTGGTGGTGGGAAGCTGTCACAGCCAGAAGGCCACAAAATAGAAGTTAAACTCTATTAAGATATCAAATTAAAGGAGCAGAAATAGTTTCCTTGGCAAGCCAAGAGTAATGCTGGCAGTATTCAACCTGGTTGCTAAGTGGGGGGCAGAGCAGAAGAAGGGCAGCAGTAGCTGTGATTGCTGTGGCTACCTTAAATACCCGCATTAAGGTAACAAAAAAAGGCATTTTAGAGCTCTGCAGCTTTCTGTGTCGCAAGGGTTTGTTTCTGTGCAAGCAGAGGGAACCAAGGGTCAGTAAAATCTTGGTATGCATCTGCCCGTAGTCAAGATAAATCTCTTTTTGCTGCTCTAGGAAGGTTATTCCTCTCCCTCCCCTACAAATATGCGAGGGGAGTTTTCTTTGCCAGGTGCCCGTGGGTGCTTTGGCAATAGTGTGGTGTGATCAGAAGGGGGAACTGTAATTAAGAACAGCAAGAAAACTAATTAATCTGTGCCCTGCTCCAGCTTCCTCAGAGATGAAGGCAGAGCTTCTCTGCCTGTGGTGGGCACAGGATCAAGCTTGAGCAAAGTGCCCATGGGAGGAGACGAAGATATGGAAATTGTTATATTTTAGTCCTAGCCTTAAATGATTTATGGTATGACCTTTGGCTTAATGACACTTGACCCCCTTCATCAGCTGCTAAGATCCATGGCTGGAGGAGTGTTCAGTGGGTGTTCAATAGTTATGGAAAATGCTTTTGCCACAAGTAAGGCAAACTTGCTCTACAGGGGTTTTTTCATGCATCTTCTTGGAGTATCGTGAAAGTCCTAAGAAGTCATGCCATCACAAGGAGCCAGCACATAGCAGAAATGCTTCTGCAGTTAAAGTTGCTGCCTAAATTCAGTGAGCTGCTATTTTGGGGCAGGTATTCCTTTCAACAAGCATGGCAGGGCTGAGATTTCCCTAATACTTCCCTGGTAGCTGTATTCACAAGTTCACAGATAGCACTGGGTTGGAATGGGCCTTCGAAGATCATCTCATCCAGTCCTCCTGCAGTCAGCAGAGACACCTCCAACTACATCAGACTGCCCAGGGCCACGTCAAGGCTCATCTTGAGTATCTGCAAGGCCCTGCAGTGACAGGGCCTTAACCACATCCCCGGGCAAACCTGTTCCAGTATTTCACCACTCTGATTGTCAAGAACTTCCTCCTGATGTCCAACCTCAATCTCCCCTGCTCCAGTTTCAAACCACTGCCCCTCATCCTTCTAAACAGTCCTTCCCCAGCTTTCCTGTAGGTCCTCTTCAGATAGTGAAATGGTAGTTCTAAAGTATCCCTGGAGCTTTCTCTTCTCCAGGCTGAATAGGCCAAATTCTTTAACCCTGTTTTCATAGAAGAGGTGCTCCAGCCCTATAGGAAAGGATGGGAAAGGTGTAGGGCATTCTGAGCCAAGCTGCTCCACTGGCTTGGCTGCAAACCTGGAGTAAAATTGTAACTTGTTTATCTGGGGAGGAAAAACCCCATCAATCTGAGTTTGAGGTACTTCCCTTATACATGGGGCACAGTATCCTTCATGGGCTTAAATGCTTCTGGTTTTCATAGTTTGACCTCCAGCAAAGTGATTTGTGTTTGGGCTTCACTTAGGACAGTTCACTGACAGTTGGATGTATGTTAATATTTAGGTTTGTCTCTTAGAGAAATAACCTTTGGCAGTGCCAGACTCTTTTCTTCGTGCAGCATCCGCAGGCACATGCTGCTGAAGGGCTGGGATGGGGCTCTGATTTCTAGGTGCAAAGTTAAAATGTCAAAACAAGCATTCTGCAGAATTCCAGCATTAGAGGAGCTGGGGGATTTTGCTAGGCTTAGGCAGGATGTAAAACAGGAACACAGTAGATTTGCTGGATGGAGCTTCAGCTTCCTGAAGGGAGGTTGTAGCCAGGTGGGGGTTGGTCTCTAATCCCAGGCAACCAGCACCAGAACAAGAGGACACAGTCTCAAGCTGCACCACGGAAAGTTTAGGCTGGACATGAGGAGGAAGTTCTTCCCAGAAAGAGTAATTTGCCATTGGAATGTGCTGCCCAGGGAGGTGGTGGAGTCACCATCCCTGAGGGTGTTCAAAAAGGGATTGGACGTGACACTTGAAGCCACGGTTTAGTTAGTCATGAGGTGTTGGGTGATAGGTTGGACTTGATGATCTCTGAGGTCTTTTCCAACCTGGGTAATTCTATCTGTTAACCAGAGCACTGCTGGGACACAGCTCCAGGAGCCTGTGGTGGGTTGGGTGCTGATTGGGACCTTGGCCACCACATGGGGCTACTGCATCCCTGCCTTGGTTGGCAGCAGCAGTTGTGACTTTGATTTTTTGGAGAGCTAGGAGATGTCCTGTGAAAGGCCTTCTGAAGAGCACTTACCTGGAGTTTGTAAATAATGTATTTGCTTCTGTCCTTAGGAAAAGGAGAGGCATAACTGGGTGGCAAAGTGATTAACTCACACAGAGAACTTGCCAAATTAGGTCTCTGTTTGGTCATTAGGCCAGACACTTGTGGAGCCAAAAACACTACAGCAATCATTTGAAGTGTAAAAGGTTATAGGCTCTTAAGTACACCTGCTGGAGCTGGTACCACTGTAGTGCACTATAATTTGAATTACTGTTTGCTTTTCTGGCCCATGGTTGTTGGCAGCTCCCATGCAGAATCCTTGGTTTAATGTTTATTTGAATGTTTAATTACTCTATAGTAGCACAGTAATTACCATGTAGCTGCAGAGGAATTACATGGTTGTGGGTACTCTGTAAACCAGTGTCAACCTTATCTGCAAACAAATAATTATGCAGCTAACATACCTGTTTAACTGAAACAGCAATTAGTAGAGAAACAGGAGATGTAAAACAAAAAAGGCAGTGGCTGCTTTTTATAATGCCACGTGGAAAATGTTTTACTTCCCTGGTATCTGTTGCTGCCACGATGTTCAGTGGCATGAACTGGGAGCCAGGAGAAGTTTTGCTGCAGAATTAAAGGCTGATAGAGCTTGCTCTGAAATCTACAGTGTGTTTTCATTGCCTGCTGTGTCTCCAGCTGCAATTCATGATCAAGCAAATAAAAATGTTTCCGAAGAACTTCGTGTTCTGGCTGCACCTCTGAATTCTGGGGCCTCTTCTAGAAACTGGGCGGAAAGCCACAAGGTGGCAGTGTGCACAAGGGAATGAAAATGCTCTCGGCGCTGCCGGGAGCCGCAGCACTCCGCCAGGAGCAAAGGATTCAGCCTTGAGGTTCAGTGCTGACACTTGTCCTGTTGCAGGAGTTAGTACAGGATTTTGAGCGCCTTTTCCATTTTAGAAAGATTTTCCAAGCGTAAGAATGTTAATTTGTTCTTCCAAGACAAGAAAAATCCAGTCTGCAATGGTGAATATCTCTCTAATAATATGACTTTGTCTCGTGGTAGTGGTTATCTTCAATAAATGTATGTATTTGCTTTAGGTTCACATGTTCCCCATTGAATATTTGGAAAAAATGTTTTATTTCCTTGCCAGTTTCCTACTTGGTGATCTGGTTGAGTAGTGCTTCCTCCTGAGCAGTGCCGTGTTACCCTGTGGTGTTGCTTTGGGAAGGCCAAAACTGGCTGGGTTCAAGGGAATGCAACTCAAACCCCATTTTCTGGGCTATCCTGGCACTGTGGGAACAGTGTGCTCAGCTGTGACACCAACTGGCAGCAGGGAAGAGGTGTGATGTGGTGGGACCTTGATGGTGATGTGAGTTGGAGCAACTCACCTGCAGGAGGTTGTCCTTGTACAAGGTCTGCTGCCCACTGGCCATTCCCCTGTGTTAGCCATGTCTGGTGTTCTGGGCATCTGGCTGCTGGACCTGTGATGTGCCAATGTGGGCTGAAGATAGGCCAAGTTCAAGGGTAGCAGCAGGTTGGAGAGGCAGTTGGAGTGTTTGGCTTGGGAAGACAAATTTCTATCCTGCTCCTGAAGGAATGCCCAGGCTGGAAGAATCTGCAAGGTGCCTGCCTTCAGGGGTGGCTGGGTGCTGAGGAGAGGTGTTAAAAACAGGAAACACTGAGCATCCCTCAGTGGGAAGAGTCAGACTTTTTTTTTTTCTTCTTGATGCATGCTTGCTGGTGAGAAATAAACCAAAACTTACCCAGCTTTGGTGTGCTGGAACACAGGCATGAACTGCAGGGCATTTTGAGATGAAAAGTCAGTGATCCTCTTTCTAGTAGAACTGTCTGCTGGGGGGAGGAGGAAACGCTATTAACGAAACCACTGTTCCTTCTTTCAGAGCAGACTTAGTTCATGCTCATTCTCCTTCCCTTGGAGAAATAAGAGTACTTGGTTCCTTGCCTTTTTTTTTTTTTTTTTTTTTTTTTTATGAAGTCAGCTCATTTATTTGCTCTTCAAAGACTCTTTACAGCCCCTTCAGGACCAGCAGCGTGTGGCTCTGGAATGGGAGGCTGCTCCAGTGCTGAGTGCTGTGCCAGGACAGCTCTTCAGCAGCAGGGATGTCTGCAGTCCAGAACTGCAAATCCCCATCCAGTGGAGACATTAGCAAAATTAAAAGTTTAACTGTTAGCCACATCCTCCTTGAAACCCAGCCTGAAGCATTAAGACTCGTTGATGGGTTGTGAGTCGGTGTGCTGCAAGGGGAATGTTAATCTTCTGGCAGAACAAATGCTGTGAATGACTGTGTGTTTGCTAAGCTGGGGGCTGCTTATTCCCCCCGAATATCTCCTAAACTCTTTGCTCAGGAGGAGCCTCGGTGCTGCTGGGGAAGTGGCTGGGTTTGCTGCCTGTAAGCACCAGATGGCATCACGTCCGAGTGATGGGAGCCAGCAACTGCGTCAGAAACTGAGTCAGAAGGAGGCTCGACTTTGGAGTTTTTCTGGGCATGGTTCCAGGCAATAATATCTTTTCCCACCAGTTGTGAAGGATCTGAACTGTAGTTTGCCTGAGAAGCTTAAAAAAGCAACTGTTTAAAAAACAGAATCCCTTTTCTAGCTTGTGTGGTGCTTGAGGGAGGGCTGGTTTGCAGTGAAAGGCTTCCAGTCAGCTGGTGGTGTGTGAAGAGACCATGTACAAGTGCATAGGTTCTGTGAACCTGGTGGGTCTGGGGCTTTTTGCAATGGACTTAATGTCAGGGTCACTGCCTACATCACCGAGACAAGCAGGACTTTAAAGACATTGTAATTTGTCTTGGCCACATGGAGAGCAGGACCAAACACCTCAAAGCAGCACTGAGCACATTTGCAGAGCTTTGAGCACTGTTGCAAAGCCTCGCTGACATAGCCAGCACTGGGCCACCCTCTGTGGTTGTTTCCCTCACTGACATCGTGTTTGGGACTTGCATCGTGTTTGGGACTTGCAGCTAAAATTCCACCTGGCAGCTCTCTCCAAATGCACTGGGATTTCTGTGGCTCTCAAAGCCAGCTCTGGGTTCTTGGGTCCTAAACCCCAGCACCCACCCACTCTGCTGCAGCCGTCATCTTCCAGCAGTGCGAAGGAAGGTGCAGAGACTGGGACCGGGATGTGCTGCTGCCGTGCTGGGCCCAAGCCACTGCAGTCCACCCTGCTGAGCCCCAGGCTAGCACAAACTCTTACTTCTCCCAGTTTTTCTAGTCATGTTTACCAAAATGTTTATGTTCCTTTGCTGTTTGAGCACTTTTGTGTTGTTGTAGAGCTGTGGAAATGTAAGCTGCTGTCTCCCAGAAAGCATTCGAGTTTGGGGTTGCTTTTTATTTTTTCATCTGTGGAAAAAGTCAGCCCTTTAAATCTTGCTCTCTGAAGATAATTAGTGCCACCTGCCACGTGAGGAAAGGCTGAGACAACTGGATTTGTTTAGCCTTGAGAAGAGAAGGCTTAGGGGAGACCTTATTACCATGGACTAGTACATAAAGGGTGGCTACCAGGAGGTTGGCAGCTCCCTTTTTAGAAGGAGTCACATGAAAAGGCAAGGGGTGATGGGGATAAGTTACTGCTGGGAAGATTCCCATTGGACTCCAAAAGATAATTTTTCACCAGAAGAGCAGTTAGAAATTGGAATCATCTCTCAAGGGAAGTAGTGGATTCCCCTACAGGGGACGACTTTAAGACTCAGCTTGACAGGGCGCTGGGCCACCTCCTTTCAACTCCACTATCACCTAGAAAGGTTGGAGCAGATGATCCTTGGTGTCCCTTCTGTGATTTAAGGTTGCTTTTTTCGGTTCTTTTTTTATTCTGTGGGAAAACTCAGCCCTTTAAATCTGTCTTTCTGAGGACATTAGTGGAAGGCTCTGCTTTCCCAGCACAGCTCCTTGGTAGGGGCAGGTCAACAGGAGGCGAAGCTGCACACTGCCCAATACAGCCACGAGCTTTAGCCACTTGATTTGAAACAATTGTTTTTTTCTGTGGAATTATAAGGGCTCAGTTCAGCACAGAAACAAACAGCTAAGATGATGTTCACTTACATTCATCTGTGTCCTGCAAGAGAGGAAAGCAAGCTTCACCAGCCCAGATGATTTTCAAATGAATTGCAGGGCCGGGTGGGGAAGTCAGAGGCTCTTTGCTGAAGAATAGAGCCCTCAGTGTCTGTGCTGCAACACTATTCCCCTTCTGTCCGTCTGTCTTTAGCTCTTTGTTATGACAACATCTGTAGCTGTGAGTAAATAGCCTAAGGGGAGAATACATATTGTGCTCCTGCTGAAGCAGCCAGCCTGGGTGGGGGCCAGATGCCTGCATGAACTGTGCTGCCTCTGTCTGAGGCCAGGAGCTCTGCAGTAAAGGCATATATAGGGCTCCCAAAGACCCTTGCTTTATGATGAGTGATATTGCTTAGTGCTTCATTGACTGGCTTCTCAGGCTGTGCACACCAGAATAGCTCTAGTGTCAGCGCTGTGGCTATGCTGCTTTACTGGAGCTGAGCACCTGATGCTGTCCTCAAGATAGGATGCAAGTACTTGTCTACTTAATCTATGAAGCACCCTTGCTTTCTCCTGCCAGCTCCCTCTTGGCATTTTTTCAGCTATGCTGATTCTTATAAATACACCCAGTCAATATTTATAGTTGTTTAAATGCTCAAAACTGCTAGGAGAACTCATTTCAGCATGAAGGACTTGAAAATCCTGCTCTGCCTGCAGCCAGTGCCACCTTTCTTGTCTTCTTCCCAGTTCCAGGCTGAGCTGGAGCTCTGCTATTTTTATGGAAGTAGGCAGGACAGGGCAGGGAGATGGCTGCTGACTACCAAAGAGATGGCCGCTGTGAGCTTGTCTCTTGCAAGACTCCAGATGTAGTGTGGAGATTGACAGCGAGGTGCTTGCTATTTCTGTGACTTCCAGAGACAAGCTAAATGTCACCCAGCTGCAGGAAGGATGCAGAGCACCTTCTCTGAGTGGGCTGCTGTGCATGGGGAGCACTTAGAGCTGGTGTTGGTCTGTGTGGCATTGCCCTGCTCAGGGAGCCAACTAATGAGCAGTGATTGTGTTTCAGAGCAACCTCAGACATGCTCTACCCCAAAGGAAAAGTAAGTTGCAGAGACTTGCCAAGTAACTGTTGCTGTGAACTGTTAGTTAGGCTGCAAGAGTAAACTGTGGAAGATGTGCTTCAGCTCTCTTCTCCGTTTGGCTGCTGTTTAATAGCTCTTGAGTCAAAGCTCTTTCTGGCAGCCCTGGCCTCTCTGTCTGGGGGCTTTTGCTGGGCTCTGCTGGGTTTGAGCTGTTCTGCTTCACAGCTGTGTTTTTCCTGAAGGGGTCAACAACCCAATATGTGAGTTCACCTGAAAGATGGTGGTGTTTGTTTTCATCATCCTTGCATCTAAAGGATTGCACCTACACTGCTGTGCAAGGTGCCCTGCAGTCGTGTAGTATGAGGAATGTGTCTCCGAAGCATCGGTGAACTCATTAGGCAAAGGGCAAGTGGGATCCCAGAGAGCTGCACCGACTCAGGCAGCAGTTCTGGGTGTGGAAATTACATCTTAACGTTGCTGGCACACACTGCAGGCTGGAGCTCAGGTGAAACATGTTTAGATAAAAATTTGATTAGACCTGTGATCAAAATCTCTTCTGTTCAGAGCAGAGCCATGGTGTTGATGGCTGGGAGCCTGCAAAAGTGCAGCTTGTTTCACACACCTGAGGGCATATTTGCATTGCAAAGAATGGAAACAGAGTCAGCTGTGCCAGGGTGAATCTTGCCGTGGGCTCAGCTGGACTGGGGGCTCAGGTATTTCCTCGGTGCTGTCCTACCATCTAGCTGTGTGTGCCGAAGAGACCCAGTGAAATGGTAGATGCTCCACAGCCCTCAGTGCGGGTCAGTTTTCTCTCAATAAAAATACTCTTTTCCTCATGATCAGCTGAGCTATTTCTATAGCCCCTCTTAAGTTAGCTGTGGAATTATTGCCTCCACTGAAGCTTTTGTTAGCTTCCCCAGGATGCATGGGGGTGTGTGTGTGTGTGTTGGACTAACACAATCATAGAATTGCTTTGTTTGGAAAAGACCTTAAAATCATTGAGTCCAATCATTATCTAACTCTGCTAAGGCTGGTGCTAAACGATGTCTCTTAGCAGCACATCTATTCATCTTTTAAACACCTCCGAGGGTGCTTAAAGCTGCCTCCCTGGGGAGCCTGTTCCACTGTTTGATAACCTTTTCAGTGAAGAAGTTTCTTCTAAAGTCCAGTCTAAACCTCCCCTGGTGCATTGAACCATAGAATCATAGAATTGTTTTGGTTGGAAAAGACCTCTAAGATAGAGGCCAACCATCAACATAACACCACCGTGGCCTCAAGTGCCCTGGCCACAGGTTTTGACCACAGCCATGCTGGGGAAGCACCAAAACCCAAACCAGACCACCCCTTCCCTCAGCTTTGGAGAGCACCCACAGCAGCTACGTTTCTCTTGTGTGTAGCACAGTGAACTAGAGAGGACTCAGGCACCAGATTTCTGTTTTCCAAAGGGCTGGAAAGAACTAAGAACTATCTGGAAAACTCTGGCTCCATAACTTGTTTTACAGCTTTATAGGGTCTGGGGGTACTTTGGTTTGGATGTTTAGTTTGTACTTATGGGTTTTTTTTAAACAAGGCTAGAGAGTTGAATGGGTCTTCAAGGGAAGTTCTCTAAGGAAAACACTGCCTGTGAGTCCCAATGCAGCAGTGAGTAGAATCATAGAATTGTTAGGGTTAGAAGGGGCCTCAAGGATCATCCAGTTCCAACCCCCCTGCCACGGGCAGGGACACCTCACAGTAGATCAGGTTGCTCAGAGCCACATCCAGCCTGGCCTTAAAAACCTCCTGGGATGAGGCTTCTACCACCTCCCTGGGCAACCTGTTCCAGTGTCTCACCACCCTTGTGGTGAAAAACTTCTTCCTAATATCCAATCTGGATCTACCTATTTCTATTATTTTCCATTCCCCCCAGTCCTATCACTCCCTGACACCCTAAAAAGTTCCACCCCAGCTTTTTTGGAGCCCACTTCAGATACTGGAAGGCCACAAGGAGGTCTCCTCAGAGCCTTCTCTTCTCCAGACTGAACAGCCCCAACATTTAGTAGCCATCCTGCTGACAGCTTGCAGCTAGAAATTCCAACACTGGCACTGGTATTTCACAGCTGAAGTGCATATGTATATTAATTTATAGAACATCAGCTGTGAGGGTGAGGAGGGACCAATACAGGGCTTCTATACAGGATAGTGTCACTGACACTTCTTTTCTGAACTGTGCTTCCAAGTGAGGCTCTCAGGGATGGCATGAGGTCATCCCTGGTTCTGGCAGTTAATTTGTGAGCTGTATAAATGAGCATCTCTGTTCTGCAAAGCGTCTGGAGAGCGGCACAGCTTTGCTCGTGTGGTTCATCCTGCTGGGCTGCTGCATGGTGGATGGGATTTAAGCAACCTGAACCTCTGAATGGGATGTTGGACTTCATGATCTGGAGTGCTTTTCCTTGGGTTTGCTGTTGCACAATTCACCTCAACCAAATCCTTTGTTTGCCTTCTGCCTGTTCCTTGTGTACTCAGACTTCAGTCCCCTCGGGACATGGTCTGCCTCTTGTGAGTAGCCCATGTTAGACTTTGCAAGGTCTGGGATGCAGCCTGACCGTGTTGCTGTAGTGCTGACAGCTGAGGGAATGGGCATTAGCGTTGGGGAGATGTGTCTGAGTAAATAAGCACATGCTCTGCTGTTTACAGAACACTTAATTCTTTTTGATAGCTGATTAGTGTTTTCTCTGTTTTTGACACTTGGACTCTCATATAAGACACGTTACAGAAGGCTGCTCAGGTGGGGTAGGGTCTCCTTCACTGTGCAAGGAGCTTTTCCCTGGCTTTTGTTCTGCTGCACTCAGAAATGCTTTGTGCAGGCCCACTAACCATTCCTTTGGCTGCAGCTGATTTTTGGTGGATTTTTTTTTTTTTTCATCTTTTGGAGGCTTAACAGTGGATTTTGTTTCCATTGAGCATAAGAGGAAGACTTTTAAAAGCACAGAGGTTCCATAAGGAGCCTAATTTCACTGGAAGGTTGAGGTGCCTAATTGCCCTTTGTGCCATTAAAACAAATCTCCCCATATGTGTTGTCTTGTTGGTGGGCTCTTCCCTCCCCACGCCAGGCAGAAATCGATTGATCAGTGTTTGTAACAAAGTTAGGAACAAACGGCTCTGGTCTCCTTGATGCATTGATGTCAGCTCAGTGTGTTCTCCTTGCTAACAAAATTAGTTGCAAAGTCAGCAGGAGGTTTGTGAGAACAGAGAGCGTGGGGTTTGTTTGCATAGCACACAGGGCTGGCTGCTGCTTGAATAACAAACTGTCCCTCTCTGCTCACAGATCTTCTGACAGTGGTGGTTTTTTTGGTTTTGTTTTAGGAATTGTTGTTTGAATAAAAGGTCATTTACTGCCTTATTGAGGGGGGAAACAACAATGTAAATGTACAGTGGTGTACAGCACACTGGGGTTTTTCAGCAGCTCCACAAAGGAGGTGGTGTGCAGAAGCTGTAAACAGCCCCACGTGTGGCTGTGTCAGGCGTGGGTGCTGAGCAGGATGTCTGGGGTGCTCAGCACCTCCGTGGGACCCAGCACTGCAGAGACAGGTGGGATGTGCAGGGTGCTCAGCACCTTCATGGGATCCAGCAGCCCAGATGGGCGAGCAGGGGAGCTGTCAGGCAATGCAGACAGCGGCCATCCCATCCTGGCTCTAGGTGGCATGTCCCACGTGGGAGGAGGGCTTTGATGTTAGCACTGCAGTATTTAGCTTCTGGTGCCCCAGTGGGCTCAGGTCTGGTGGGTGCTGAGTGCTTGGTCTGTGATTAGCAAGGTGCAGATACTGTTGGCACAGGGATATGGGGTATGCCTGGAGACAAGGATGTGTGGCTGGTGAATTGAGGCAGCCTGCAGGCACAGGCTCAGGGCAAGGTTATTCTGCCACTGAACTCCCCACAGAGCTTGCTGACAAGGACCTTGTTCGTACTGTAACTGGGCAACCATCTCACTTGTAACTACTGGTGGTCTCAAAGGTGCCTGGTCTATTCCAAGATGGAAAGGCACAAATCTTGAACACCCCAGTCAGGTTGGCTGTCCCTTGAGCAGTGATCCATTGGTGTTCTAACTACAGCTCCCCTCCACGTGCTCTTCTGATATTTAACCTGCAGATTTTTCATGACTCATCCTTGTTAAGTGCTCTGGCTGAGACTTGGTGTTAGTAAAAGCTAAAGCAGGTGATACTTGCTGCCCTAGGTGTTCCTGTTTAACCCCTGCCTCCTACCTGGGGCTTCCTGCAGGGCACAACTCCCTTCCTGACACCCTCCTCGGGTTCACAAGATCATCCTGCAGGAGCAGGTGTATGTCTTGGGGATGGGCTTCACAGGGTGGGATCAGAGACCAAGGACAGTCTCAAGCCTGTATTCAGTTCCTGCTGTTGCCTCTTGCTTCTCCAGTATGGCTTGGTGCAACACCTTCACCATGGATGCTGCTTCCATCTGCCACCTGTTTGTAGCCAGAAAGCCAATACGAAGGGTTTAGTGTTGGCTGTTGTGGACATCTTTGCTTCTCTACCTGGTCAGCAGAGCAAAACTTGCCCAGAGGATGCAAAGATGGCTCACTGGCTGTTCTGCATCCTTTGTATGCTCACAGATTGTTTGTGATGAGCTTAGTGCACTCTCACAGCTCTTCTCTGTCTTTTTGCTTGCTGAATTTCAGCCTCTAAGTCTTGCAGTAGGACTGAGCGGTCTTAGGCTTTGCTTGGCTGCTGTTCAGTGTTTGTGTTATTTTAACGCATGTGACCAAACATCTCTTGGTAACAGTAACAAAATGCAATTATCACTTCCTCTCCCCTCTTTCTCCCACGTCTCTTTGGTTTCTGCTGTAACAGCAGGAACTCAAACTGTGTGAAATGAAGAGATATATTTTTAATTTATGGGAGTTCTTAAAAGGCTCCTTTAGGCTCAGATTAAACCCTACTGCAGGTTCAAGGGAAAGTTTAAGAAAATCAATTTCCCCAGGCTAAAAAGAGCAAACCCACTGTAGCTTATACATAGTGTCCTTTGTTACTTGAATCAATAGCTCTGTTCCCATGAATGGCTGAATAATCACTTTTTTATGTCATGTTGGTGCACACAGACTTATCTCCTTCAGACTTTGTTGTTGGACCTGCAGTAAAAATATTTCTGACCATTAACAGTTTCTTACTGTTATCCATGTTTAATTTTCTCCTGTGTTTGTCTGGCTCTGAGTTTGAACTGTGGTGATTACTCCCTGCTGTGGCACTGGCATGGAGCATAAGAATGTTTGAAATCAGGATTTCTTGGGGAAAAAAAAAAAAAAAACCAAAACATTAAGAAATGTCAAGCAGAACAGCAGCTAAATGGGTTTCTTTGGGGCTGGGAATATTCTCAAACCCTTGGTTCCAGAGTCACTAATAGTGAGAGGAAGCAAATCGTAGCAAATTGCTGCGTTCCAGGAGAAACTGCTCAGATAAAATGCATCTGGGGAAGAGCTGATTGATTTGGTTCCATCCTGGATGAGGTGGGTATTTCTTTCAGTGCTGTAAAGAGCTCTGTCCCTCTTTCCCTCTGCAGGAGGTGATATTTTCCTTCCTATTATTCCCACTCTGGGATGGGAGTTTGTGGGCGTAGAGGTTACAGCTCCGCAGCAGGATGGCTGTGCAGGTAGCCGTGCATTAGAGGTGCGGCTGGGGGGGGACGCTCCAGCAGGAGGCTTTCTGTCCTTAATGGTTCTGCTGTCTTAATTATGATATTGCAAATTGCCTTGCAAGGACATGATCCCTTCATGAACCAGGCAGGAAAGGCTGAGCAAAAACAAAAGGCTCTTTCTGGTTTGTTTCGGTAATTCATACTTATTACTGCTTTGTATTTTAAGCATCACCTTTTCCACTCACAAACAGTTACATTACGGGTGGCAAATCTCTTTTTAATAGTAACCTTGGCAGTAGTTGTCAAGGCTAATAGTCTGACATTTCAGATCACCCACAACTAATCAGCAGAACGTGGCAGCACATTGGGGAGAGCCATTAGGGACGTGTGGCTGCGGGGCGGTGTGCCCAGGCAGCGCTGGGGCTGCTCTGCGACCTGCCAGATCACCCTTGCCGCCTGGGCACCTGGCAGAGGAAAAAGGGCTTTCGGTGGGCTGGGGAGCATCCAGCCATGAGGGTGGGAGCTGCTCTTGAATGGCCTGTGCGGTCAGCACCAGTCTTCCCTTTCAGCTTCTGTAAGAGCTTTTCTCAACCTCCTGAATGTGGAGTTGCAGAGACCTTCCACACAGTCTCCTGTCTGTCACCCCAAATGATTTCTGCCTAACTGCAAATTGTAAAAGCCCAGGAACATGGTTGAGGCCCCATCCCTGGAGAGCTACAAGATCAGACTTGATGTGGCCGTGGGCAGCCTGATGTAGTGGGAGGTGTCCCTGCTGACTGCAGAGGGGTTGGACAAGATGATCTTTGAGGGTCCCTTCCAACCTGATGCAATGTGTGAATCTGTGATGGTTTCCACATCTGTCAAGGCTATCTCGTTTCTCAGTTCTCCTGTGTGGCAGAGTTCTGAAGAAATGACATTTCTGCTCACATGCTGCTTTGCACCTGCAGCCTAGTGAAGAAGAACTTGGTGCCCTTCAAAAGCCACTCTGATTTTGCCCAGGATGGGCATTGTGGCATATGTCTCGTTCTGCAAAACACTCTGAGGTATATGATAAGAAAGTAATTGAAGCACAAGTGAGAGATGATCTATAGCACATTGGACAGCAAAGCAGGTGGGTTCTGGACTGAGAGCTGTTTCTGCAGGAGTCTGGGCAAGGGCTTGGGACTACAAAGGGGGTGGTGTGGATACAGACACCTGCTTAAGTTGTATTCTGTTTTCTAGAAAGCTCAGCTGACACTGCTGCATTTCCAGGGTAAACCCTCACCAGATAGGGTGTTGTGTAGCAAAACCACCTCTCCAGGGGTGTCTCTACTGGTGACTTTTTGGTCCACTGGAAGCCAGTCAGCAGCTGCTCTGGTTTCACAAAAGGCACAAGCAACTGCCAGTCCTTGTTCTTATTTAATGGGACAAAGCTACAAAGGCATAAGGACTTCTTTGTGGCTGTTCCTTTGTAAGGAGCTTTGCTGCTGCAGAGCATGTCCAAAAAGCACTGAACTGACAGAGAAAGATGCAGGTGAGGTCTCTGCTAATCTTCACTTCAAATGATTGAAGTATCCAGTCTTAGTGATGTCATGAAGTCAATATCGTGCATGTGGTTCCTACAATGCCTGCTTCAAGATAACTTGTTTTCATGAATGGAGTTGAGCATATGAAAGACAAGCTCCCACCTGTCTGCAGGACCTTGGAGTAAATGATGAATGCTTTTCCATTCTATGTTTTTTCCTTCCTCTTCGGTGTCAACCATATTACACTAACCATTTACTTGACACCCAGCTGAGAGACCTGAAGGAATCCTGCAGGAAGGCTGGAGATGGACTTTTCATAAGGGTGTCTAGCAGTAGGACAAGGGGGAATGGTTTGAAGCTGAGGGAGATCTTAGGAAGAAGTCTTCGGTATGAGGGTGGTGAGATTCTGGCATATGCTGCCCAGGGAGGCTGTAGATGCCTCCTCCCTGGGGGCCTTCAAGACCAGGTGGGATGAGGCCTTGAGCAGTCAAGTCCAGTTGAGAGGCGTCCCTGCCCATGGTGGGGAGGTTGGAGTAGATGAGCTCTAAGCTCCCTTCCATCCTCAGCCATTCCATGAGATCACTGAAGGTACAAGGTGTCTGCAATGCAAACCTGGTGAAGTGTTTTCCCTGAGTCTGCCCAGCACTGCCCAGATGTGAAACTGGGGGCTGTAAGGGCCCAAGAAGGTCTTATTTCTGTGTCACATCAAGGTAATCCTGGACTTGGTTTTGTTGGAGAAGACCTCTGATATGGAGTCCAGCCATTGACCTAACACCCCCATGGCCATTAATCCATATCCCACATGATTGGGGGGAGAAATTTGTCTGGGATGTGTTAATTTTTTTTTCCTTAGCATTCTTATCAATAAGAATATTTTGGTGAGATCTTTATTTAGCTGGGGATTTGTGAAGCTCAGAGGGTAACTTCTGTGTGCCCCCGGTGCCTTGGCCAAACAGCTGGAGCCTGGACGACAATGCTGATTTCAAGGGTTTTTTCAATAGGTTTTTGCTCTCTGTTCCCATGACCACTGGCTCCTGATGCCAGCTGGGATGTTTCAGCCTTCTGGGGCTAATTAGACATCTGTATTTCAGCACAAACTTGTGGCTGCTTCAGGCAAGCATTTTAAATCCAAACCCTGTCCATTCCTGTGTGCCCTCGGTGCAGCCCAGCTCACTTCCCTGAGCCGCTGTGGCAATTAAGTTGTCCCCATATATCTGGTTTAGACTTTTAACCAAGCTGTCAAAAATACTGCCCCTGTATTTATCATGACTTTAAAAGTACCAAAATCATGTGCAGGTCTCTTCCTTGCAAAATTCACCCACTGAATGTCAGCCAAGAAGGGTTTGAAATAGTTGATTGACTTCAGTGCTGGAATTGACTTAAGGGTGGTCTCTTCTCTCTTGTATTAGGTGATAGGACCAGAGGAAATGGCTTCAAATTGTGCCAGGGGAGATTTAGGTTGGATATTAGGATAAATTTCTCTCCTGCAGGAGTGGTGAGGCATTGGAGCAGTCTGCCCAGGGAGACGGTGGAATCACCATCCCTGGAGGTGTTCAGGAGCTCTGTGGGCATGGCACAATGGGACATGGTTTAATTGGTGGTGTTGGGATGATGGTTGGATTTGATGATCTTACAGGTCTTTTCCCACCAAAACAATCCTGTGATTCTATGATCATTAGCTATGGCTGGAGGGTGGGAAGAAAGAAGTGAGGCAGAACTGAAAGGGCTGTCTGGCTGCTGTATGGCTCTGCTCTTGATATGTAGGCACCATTTTCCTGCTCTCAAAATGGAGGCATTGACTCACGTTCCACCTACATTACCCCCACCAGCACACAATGCTCAAGAGGCATTTGGCTCTGTGGCCAGAAGGCGGCCACCTGAGATGAATGTTGTGAACATGAAGAGGGAAAATCTCCCAGGCAGTTGGTGGGCAATCCCCACTGGGGTATCCTAGCATGTCTCATTCCACACTGCCAGACGGATGCTGGATGCCTGGCCCACTTTTCCAACCTTAATCATTCTGATTTCACGGAGTCATAGAATACCAGGTTGGAGGGGACCTGGAGGAGAATTTTGGCTAATCTTGGCAAGTCTTCTTTCTTGAGGGTTTCTGGCAAAGTCCTGTTCTTACAAGCAGAGTGATCTTCACTCTGAGGGTGGTGAGGCACTGGAATGGGTTGCCCAGGGAAGCTGTGAATGCCTCATCCCTGGAACTGTTTAAGACCAAGCTGGTCTAGTGGGAGGTGTCCCTGCCTGTGGCAGAGGCATTTGACCTAGATGATCTTGAAGGTCCCTTCTAACTCATGCCATTCTAGGATTCTGGCTTCACTTAGTTATTCAAATAATGCCTTGTTCCCCCTCATGCCTACCCTAGGCAAATGACTTGTTGGGAGGGAAAGAAAACCTTGTCATTGATGGGGTTGTGTTGCTTCTGAGCTCCTGCTGTTTGCTGGCACCTTCTGCTAATGGAAACATTTTTCTACCCTTTGACAGCTACTTGAGTTTTGGGGAAAGATGGAGAAAGCATGACCTAACCATCTTTGTTTTCTGGGAATTTTCCTCATTGGCTTAATTGCAATAACATTTATATCACATAATACAGTGCAGCAGGGTTGTAATTTTCCTATCATGGAAATTGCAGGCTGAAAATGGTGCTGAGGAAGGACTGAAGAGAATGAATTGCTGCTTTCAAAATTACTCCTGCTAACTGTCAGTGTGACCAGCAAATGGTTACCAAAGGCAAGGTGGGGTTTGGGCAGTGTTAGTGAGCTCTGGCAGGGTGCTTCTAAACACTGAATAATACATTTGGAACTAAAAGCAACTGTCTCTCCAGACATGCCTGTGTGCCTTGCAGGCACTTAAATGTCTCTTCTTTGGGTTTTTGAGACCCTGAATTCTGTGTTTGTTGCTGAAGAAAGGAGACTTCCAGAGTTCATTTTCCACTGTTGTTTGTGAATTGCAGAATATTAGAGGTTGGAAGGGGCCTCCAGAGATCGAGTCAAATGCCCCTGCCAAAAGCAGGGTCACCTAGGGTAGTCCCCACAGGAATGCATCCAGGTGGGGTTTGAAAGTCTTCAGAGGAGACTCCACAACCCCCCTGGGCAGCGTGTTCCAGGGCTCTGTCACTCTAAAGAAGTTTCTCCTCATGTTGAGGTGAAACCTTCTGTGTTCAAGTTTGTATCACTTGCTCCTTGTCTTATTACTATGCACCATCAAAACCAGATTGGTCCCCTCCACTTGACACCCGTCCCTCAGATACTGATAGGCATTGATGAAATCTTCTCTGAGCCTTCTCTTCTCCAGACTAAACAGCCTCAGGGCTCTCAGTCTCTCTTCACAGGGGAGATGCTCAAGTCCCCTAATCATCCCAGTGGGTCTCCACTGGACTCTCTCTAGCAGATCCCTGTCTTTCCTGAATTGGTTTTAAGAGCCATCAGCTTCACCTGTTTCCAAGCAGCTTGTCTTGGAAGCAGCTCCATGGAGAAGGACCTTGGAATCTTGAGAGACCCATGGGACAGCAATATGCCCTTGTGGCCAAGAAGGCAAATGGTATCCTGGGGTGCATTAAGAAGGGTGTAGCCAGTGGGTCAAGGGAAGTTCTCCTCCCCTCTACCTTGCCCTGGTGAGACCACATTTGGAGTATTATGTCCAATTCTGGGCTTCCCGGTTCAAGAGGTACGGAGAGCTACTGGAGAGAGTCCAGCAGAGGGCTACAAGGATGATGATGAAGGGACTGGAACGTGTCTGAGGAGAAAAGGCTGAGAGACCTTTGGTTTGAGAAAGAACAGACTGAGAGGGGTTCTCATTAATGTTCATAAATATCTGAAGGGTGGGTGTCAAGAAGAAGGGGCCAGGCTCTTTTCAGTGGTGTCCTGTGATAGGACAAGGGGCAATGGATACAAACTGGAACACAGGAAGTTCCACCTCAACGTGAGGGAAAACTTCTTTACTGTAAGGGTGCTGGAGCCCTGGAGCAGGCTGCCCAGAGAGGTTATGGAGTCTCCTCTGGAGACTTTCAAGACTAATCTGATGTGTTCCTGTGTGGCCTGCCCTAGGTGATCCTGCTCTGGCAGAGGGGTTGGACTTAACCTTCAGAAGTCCCTTACAATGCCTACCATTCTATGATTTCAGTAATATTCATATGAGACATTAAGGGCTGCTTCTCAAGAACCTAACAGTCAGCCAGATGAGTTTTAGCTCATTCAGGTAGTTTAGGTCATTTTATGAAACCTCAGAGCTTCAGCTCTGATGTCTGAAGTAGCTGTCTGCCTGGTACAGGTGAAGGATGGGCTGGAAATGCTGCTTTGGCACTGTATGAAATTTTCTTCTACTTACCTATTTGGATACAAGCAGGCTGTGGAAGTCAAAATGATAGCAGTTGAAAAGGTTTTGACACAGATTAAGTCATGTCTGAGTACAAGGCTTTCAAAATGTTCCAGTGTTCAGTGCTCAAACTTCTGTGGATTTTAGTGGTTTCTGGGTGTGGCTGATAGACTTATTTTTGAATTCTGACTACTCATACAGGGATTTGCTTAGTTTCAGAAGCCCAAGTGTTGCAAAGTAGCTCTTTCAAAAGGAGGTGCATTTTAGACAGCAGACTGGCAGTGCAGTCTGGGTTTTCAGGCCTCAGTTAGTGTGGGATCCCCTTTGGTTGGTTTCCTTGTCGCATTTGGGTCTCAGTTTTGCATGTAGATCTGTAACATCTCAGTGTCATGGTTCAGGCCCCTACCTATGTGCACTTGCAGCCTGGAAAGCCAATCAGATCCTGGGCTGCATCAAGAAAAGTGTGGCCAGCAGGTCAAGGGAGGTGATTCTCCCCCTCTGCTCAACTCTGGTGAGACCCCACCTGGTGTACTGCCTCCAGTTCTGGAGCCCCTATTACAAGAGGGATATGGAAGGTGTCCAGAGAAGGGCCACGAGGATGATCAGAGGGCTGGAGCACCTGTCCTACGAGGACAGACTGAGTTGGGGCTGTTCACTCTGGAGAAGAGAAGGCTCGAGGTGACCTCATTGTGGCCTTCCAGTATCTGAAGGGAGCCTACAAGAAGGCTGGGGAGGGACTTCTCAGGGTATCAGGTAGTGATAGGACCAGGGGGAATGGAATGAAGCTGGAGGTGGGGAGATTCAGGCTGGAGGTGAGGAAGGAAGTTCTTCACCATGAGAGTGGTGAAGGCCTGGAATGGGTTGTCCAGGGAGGTGGTTGAGGCCCCATCCCTGGAGGTGTTTAAGCCCAGGCTGGATGAGGCTCTGTCCAGCCTGATGTAGTGTGAGGTGTCCCTGCCCATGGCAGGGGGGTTGGAACTAGATGATCCTTGTGGTCCCTTCCAACCCTGACTACGATACTACTATGATACTTGTCAAATGAATGGGAGCAACGTGTGAGCAGGGAGAACCAAAAGCAGGTTGCTTCCTTGCTGTGTGCTGTGCTTTGCTTTCAGGCTTTTCTGGTTCAGTCGGCTGTGATGCACCAGGGACCTTAATGTGTGTTTAATGCCCCTAGGGAAGCACTGAATGCCCAGAGTCCTGTGGTGAGGTGCTGCTGCAGCATCCTGCCTCTGCCTCATCATGTTTCTCCTGGTAACACAGGGTTCATAAGCAAATGACCAATTAATTTAATGGCTTTGCTAGATTGGAATAATTCTTGCTAATTGTGTTGCAGAGCACCAGCGTGGGCAGACTCGGAATGAGTGTGAGCAGCCTGTGAAATTGCCAGTTTAATTAGTGGGGTTTGCCAGGGCACAAAAGAAGTTGCTGAACTTACTTCACAGGATGTCAGGTTGGAAGGGACCCCAAGAATCATCTGGTCCAACCTCTCTAGGTGGTAGTGGAGTTGAAATGAGGTGGCCCAGCAGCCTGTCAGCTGAGTCTTGAAATGATGCAATACAGGGAAATCCTCTGCTTCCCTTGGGAGATGGTTCCAGTGTCTGACTGTTCTCATGGTGAAAAACTTTCCTCTTCACCTCTCATTGACTATTCTAACACTGTGTAAGCATGTGTTATCTCCATTTTGCTTCCAAGTTCAGTTTTAGATGGAAAAAAACCCCAAACATATATATATATATATAAAATATTCTTAATTTCAGTATAGTATTCCACAACACCATGAGGATTTCATTTTTTTCTTTTCCTAAAGGTACCAAACAGGGTTGGACCAGTACATGGAGGGTGGCTACCAGGATGATGGAGACTCCCACTTTCCAAGGAGTCACATGGAAAAGATAGGGGACAATGGGTACGAGTTGCTGCTGGGGAGATTCCTATTGGACTCCAGAATAAAATGTTTCCCTATGAGAACAGTTAGAGATTGGAATCATCTCCCCAGGGAAGCAGTAGATTCCCCTACCCTGGTCAATTTTAAGACTCAGCTTGACAGGGTGCTGGGCCACCTCATTTCAATTACACTATCAGCTATCAAGGTTGGAGCAGATGATCTTTGGGGTCCCTTCCAACCTGGCACTCAGTGATTCCACGATGCACTTGCTCATGCTCTGGTTGGTCTGTAAATTATTGCTGTAAACATTACTTACAGCTAGTGTTAAGCTCCTTTTAGCAGATAAAGGAACTAAAATGTGCTGAGAATAAAGCTTTCTGCATGTGTAATTCTGCCACAAGAAGTCCATAACAGCTTTTGATTATTTAAACCCTCTTTTTTTCCCCCTTCCTCCCTTGACTTGTCTCTGGGAGAACTTTCTTCTGCATCCCCAGAGCTGAAACCTTAAAGTTTTGAAGCACCAGGTGAAGAAAGCAATTTCATGCTTCATGCCACCATTAATGTTCTGTTGTAATCTCCAGCGAGCAAGCCCCTTCCCTTCAAGGTTGGGATAATGAAGGGTTTAACTTTTCTCTTCTGTCAAATTAGTTGTGGGAGTGAGGAGAGAGGCCCGCTTCCCTTTTTGGTTTTGCAGAGATTGCCAGCCCAGACAAATAAATGAGCATTACAGGTGATTCTTGCTTTGCACCGAGGTAGAGAGCTTCCATTTATCGCCATCAAATGCATTAGGCTGGAAGTCAAAGCCCTTAGCTTTCTGCTTGCTGCTAGTCTGGACCAGAAGACAATCAAACCATAAGGGTCATTTTCTGCATGAGCTAACCTTTTCCTCTCTTATGGTTTGAAGCCTTTGTTGACAATGAGATGCTCAGTGGGAACATTAAATTAACACTTCATATTCGTGGCTGTAAATTTACTGGCAAGCTGAGGAAAAGTCAGGGAAAACAAACACTCCATCATTTCTGCTTCATTTAGCTGCTGAATGGGGACACTCTCACCTGCAGAGAAAAGAGGTCAGGGCAAACAGGGATAATTTTAATCTGACTCTCAGCCTGGTCTTTAGTGGCGGTGGATTGTGTTGCATTCTGTGCTGAAAGTAAAGGTGAGAGTGAGGTGAGAGCAAGAAAATGGATAAGTACTATGTGAAATGCTTAAGAGACCTTGTTGCAGGCAGGCAGGGAGGGATGGTGGGGCTGGTTACTACGGAAACTAGCAGGCTAAATACTATTAATTTTGCAAACTACAAAATCACTTTGCTCTTGGATTATGGCTGCGTGAAGATTTCCCCCTGTCAGCCAGGAGATAGCACTGAATTCCTCCACTGGAGGTTTAAAAGACCCAGCTGCTTTCCTTTCACTTCGAGATGATAATGCTGGATGGGGGCTTTGTCCAAATCGTGTGTTAAATGTCTCCTGCCTCTTTCCCAGGTCGTGCTGATGGCTGTCAGGGGCTGATGGGCAAATAATGCTCGTTTGCTGCAGTGCTGACTGATGTGACAGCGCTTGGTTGTCACCAGCTATCGGTGTGTGTTATGCTGGTACCCAAGTTCCCAGAGCACTTGGGGTGTCTTGAAACTGGAGTTTGCCACAGTCTGTCAGCAGATCATGTTATAAATTTGGGGTTAAGGGAAACCTTAATTGCAGGGTGGTGTTTGGAGATCAAACCCAGCCACCTCGTTCTGACCTGCAACGCTTGTGTTGCTAAACATCCCTGTCTGCCGAAGCTCTGGTAGTAAAGGATTTTAGACGTTTCCATTATTTTTGATGGGTGTTGCTTCTCCAACAAGCTTTGGGCTCAGTGGTAAAGAGGATCCCACTGTGGCTGTGGAGCAGGAGGCTGAGGTATTGTGGGTGCAGGATGGCATTTTGGAGGACAACAGTTCTCAGGGGTGGGATGAGACGGGGTGCTAGCTGTTTCCAAAAGAGGAGCACCGCCTTTTCTTCTAGACCTATAGGCAATTGCTCCTGTGTCCCTGCTGGGGTGGGGGACTGCTGCATTGCCTCAGGATTCCGGTGAGCTGCCTGGTGGTCCCAGTGGCCTGTGAATGCCTTGTGCTGATCCTGCCTCATTTCCTGCAGGGCAGTGGGGTCAGCCTGGTGTTTAGCCTGTGGTAATGATCTCGTTAGGGAGCTGAATGGACCACCAACCAGTCCACTGAGCATTCCCGGGAGCACCCTGCCAGCCCTGAGCATCCCGAGGGTGGTGGGAGAGCAGGCAAGAGGGAGGCAGAAGCAGCAAGGAGAAGATTAAGCAGCTGAGAAAGTGACAAGATGATAATGGAAAACACTTTCAATAGTCCTAATCCTTGATGTGCAAGGACAAATGGGAATGCTTTTGTTCTCTAATTTAGATGAAGTTTTACTCCTGAAGTGAAAGTTATAGTAAGTTGGTGTGCCTGCATCTCCTGGTGTTCCACACAACACAGACCTGCAGTTCATTGTCACTGATCTCCTGGAAGTGCTCCTTCAGGCAGCAAGTGAGGGACAGCACAGGCAGGCAGAAGTGGGAGGTGAAGTGTGAAGCGTAAGATCTTCAAAACTGCCTTTTCCTCCTGCTCACGTTGGGGTGGCTGCTCTGGTGCAGTGTCCCCAGCCTGTCTGCTCACACCCGGCAGAGATGGGAGCATCATTTGATTCCCCAGTTGCAGTTAGGAGAATATAGGCTTCAACAAGAGGGCTTTGTGTTATCAGGCAGGTTGTGTGGGCACCTGACTCCTTGGGAAAGGCTGAGGCAGTGAGAAAAGAGACTGATGTGGAGCGGTGACATTTTCATGGGAGTGTTATGGAGGTAACAGTAAATGGAACTGCATAAAAGAAATACAACAAGTTGAAGTAAAACTTGCTGGCCAGGTGGCTTTCTAATGCAGCTGCAGAGAACTGCAGTGCTGCACAGCAGTGTTACAGGTACCTGAATTAACTTCTTTGGGTTTTTTTTTGCCTGCTGACAAGCCAGAATTAATGTCTGTTTACCTGTGCTTGGGAATTTGAAGTGCAAATAAGGGCCTGGAGAGGAAAAGACCTTCCCTTGAAGGGATGTAGGGAGAGGTTTTAAGATCCTTAAAGCAAATTGAGAGGAGGAGGAGCAGCAGCAGCAACAGGGTCAGTTAACTAATATCTCCAAAGGTAACCAAGTGTTGCTGGGAATACTGCACATGGCTTCTCCCCACTGCCCTGAAAAAGGCGGCTGTGAAATAGCACAAGAAATGAGCTCCATTAGCCAGATTAATGAATTCACAAATTGTTAGCAGACCAGGGGTGCCTGACATCTTCCTGAGAAGGGCAGAGGCATCAAAACACATCCCCCTCCCGGGCATTCCTGCTGGTGGCCAAGGAGATGAGCTGAGGTTCCCTTAAAGGCTGGTGCCGAGGGAGGAGAGAAAAATGCAGGCAGGCTCTGTAGGCTGAGCGCGGCCCAGGCAGTGTCTCTGGGCTGGCAGACAATGGTACTTCACCCAGGCCGGGCTCCTGAGCCTGGATTTTGTCCAGTGGGAATGGCTGACACCTTGTGATTTCCCAGCTGCTGAGGATTCTCCTGTGCTGGGCATTCTGGGGAAGCGCTGCAGGAGGGCAGGGAAGCCTGGGAGGTATGCATCTCCTTTTGTTCCTAGTTGGAATGGGTGCTTGCAGGTGGTTTTAGAGGTGATATTGGTCCTATGCCAGGTTTTTTTTGGACTCACTAGGTGCTGTGCTGCTCACTGGGATAGGGTGGCTGGCACCCTGTGTGCCCCCTTTCCTCCTGCTTCTGGTGTGCAGGTCTCTGCAAGGCTGAGGCATGTCTCCAGCCTCACAGAGCATGATGGTTTACAACAGCATCATGACTAAGTCATTAACTGGGGCCTTTAATTCTTTGTCCAAGCCAAATCAGAGACAAGAGCTGCTCTGGAAAGTCTGAGGAGGACCATGTGTCCTCTTCGAACCTTAGCTGTTACTGGTGGCCTGGAGTTAGTGGCAGCTTGTGTTTCACTGTTGATCTTTGCATTTCAGCCTAAGAGCAAAACAAGCTCCAGGTCTGCTGCAGTTCTGTCCTCAAATACATAGTTCTGCTGTGGCTGAAGGGAACTTTCCTTGCTCTGAGTTGGCAAACATTCACTGGAACTGACTTATTATTGTTAATGAAGGTCAGGTTGGCTACATTTACTCCTTCTGTTTGGCTTCTACCCACATGGGATTAAGAGCGGGAGAGTTCTTGGCATCCTCAGCTATCAGTGGATTTATGAATTGTGGCAACAGTGGGGTGTCTGCTGTAAATCCAAATTGCCAGTTGGCTGCTCATCCACTGCAAGAGCAGCAGCCCGCTGCTTGAGCTCTGGGCCCTGGTTTGGAGTCTCCCACTTGGTTGCTCCTAGCAATCCATAACTGTTCCTATGTTCTCATGGGAATTGTAGAGATTCAAATGCAGCCTTGTGCAAAGAGGTAACACTGAACTCTAACACAATGTGGAACGCAGCAGCCTTGGCCTGTCTCAGGGTATTTGCCTTTGGAGAAGGCTTCCAACACTAGGGCAATCTGCTGAGGGCACCTGCTGCTGGTACAAACTCAGATAGAAGTCATCTAAGGATTCCCATGGGGACCACTTGCCTGGAGCAGGAGAGACGTCTTCACTAAGCAAAGTACTCTGGATATATCTCAGCCCTTTTGGGGAGTGGGGTGGAGGGAAGAGAGCCTGGCCTGGGGTCAAGGCCTGGCAGCAGAGCCCTCTGTTCCCATGCTGGACCTGGACAACTGTTTGAGACATCCAAAGAGGAGCAGAGGAGTTTGTCCCCCTTGGTCTCACAGCAGCTCTTCAATGGGTGCAAGCTTTGACTGAGGTCAAAGCTGTACTGATCAATGCTCATGTCCAAACCCAGAAGTACTGCTGGTGAGCTGACAACATCTCAGGAGGTTGGCCTTCTTTGGAAGAAGGCGCTGCTCAGCTCAAAGCCCAGGAGCCTGATTTCTGGCCCAGGGTTGCTGTTTCCAGAGGGACTGCCAGAACAGGCAGGCATGAAGGGTCCAGGATGAAGTTTACAGAGCTCCCCAGGTGCCCTGAGCAGTGGGATGACTAGGGGGAATGGAACAAAAATAGAAATGGGTAGATTGAGATTGGATGTTAGGAAGAAGCTCTTCACCGTGAGGGTGGTGAGACAGTGGCACAGGTTGCCCAGGGAGGTGTCAGAAGCCTCATCCCTGGAGATTTTTAAGGCCAGGCTGGATGTGGCTCTGAGCAACCAGACCTAGAGAGGTGGCCCATGTCAGGGTGTTTGGAACTAGATGATCCTGGAGGTCCCTTCCAACCCTGACAACTCTCTGATTCTATGTGTGAGTGGGCAGCACTGGGGTAGGACCTTGGCCTGGCTCTGAGCAGCCCTGTAAATACAATACAATAATACAATACACCAGGTTGAAAGAGACCTTCAAGATCATCACGTCCAACCCATCAACCAGTCCAACCCACCTAAACAACTAAACCATGGCACCAAGCACCTCATCAAGTCTCCTCCTGAACACCTCCAATGATGGTGACTGGGCAGCCCACTCCAATGGGCAATCACTCTCTCTGTATAGAATTTCTTCCTAACATCCAGCCTAAACCTGCCCTGGTGCAGCCTGAGACTGTGTCCTCTTGTTCTGGTACTGGCTGCCTGGGAGAAGAGTCCAACCTCTGCCTGGCTACAACCTCCTTCTGGTAGTTGTAGAGAGCAATAAGGTCACCCCTGAGTCTCCTCTTCTCCAGGCAAAGCAACCCCAGCTCCCTCAGCCTTTCCTCATAGGGCTTGTGTTCCAAACCCCCCACCAACTTTGTTGCCCTTCTCTGGACACATTCCAGCAACTCAACATCCTTCCCAATCTCCTCTGAGTCCATGGGGTAGGCTTACACCAGCTGATCTTGCCTCGGGTGCAGAGCAGGAGTTGCTTTGCCTTTGTGAAAACATTACTGTTTATTTTGCTGGCCTCTTAAAAGATAAGGTTGAAGCATGCAGTCCTGCACTCAAGAAGAGAAAATAAAGAGGATCAGACACAGCCCCCATGTACACAGGCTAGTCTTGGCTTATCTTGTAGGAATTACGAGATACCGAGTAGGAAATAAATCATAATGTCAGGCCCAAATGCCATTTTCTCTCTTGGTGTGATTTGCAGCATCCCAGTTGAACCAATAGATTTCATTCCCCCTCATAGGATTCTCCCTTTTAATTGAATTATGCCCCGACTACCAAATGGGATTCATGCTTTGAGATAGAAGGAAATTACCATTTGTGGAAACAATGCTTTCCTCTTTTTTCTCACCTGCACAAACATCCTTCAGGAAAACTATTATGCAGATATCCTTGATTACAGACTATTGTCCCTTCTGCTCCCTGGCTTTGTTTGTCATAATCAGCAGCGGTGTAACGCTGTGTGAATGTTGTACAGCGAGTGCACAGATGCATTTGAACTGTCCTCAACAATTGTTTGCTGGCTGTTTTCTTGGAACTTCAAAAAGGGGGGGGTGGAGGAGGTGGTGTTGCTTATGTTTTAATTAAAATGCTCTCTGCTGCAGACAGCTAATTGACAGGCAGGTAGTGTATCAGCGAATCGCTTGGCCTATTGCAGCATCCTTATTCATTTCCTCTTCTCAGGGGTGGAGCATTTCAGAATAATTAATGCTAATGACCACCAGGAACCTGATTTCCTGATAAATTATGGATCTAAATAATCTGAAGTGATGGAGAGTCTTCTGTCCTCAAATCTGTCGCTGCTGCCACAAGTGAAATCGTGCGCCTGACAATTAAAGGTTTGGAGTGTTGACTCTTGTAACTACTGCCCTAGGTCTTTTGAGGTGTGTCCTTCACATCTGTAGTGTTAAGTGATCTTTGTCTCGAATTCAAACTTTCACTTAATTCCCAATTCTCAAATGAGAAGAAATTGAGACCTCCGAGTTCAAACCCCAGAAGCCAACCTCTGTAATCATTACTTTTGAGCTGCTGCAATGGTTTTGAGAGGGGAAAGGCAATACAGAAATGTTTCCGCAAGAGGCATCCTATTGTCAGCTCATTTCTGGAGGAAATGGGTAAGGCAAGGGAGAAGTCTTGTCAATTTCTTGTTACTGACTCTGGTAGTGCAACTTCTTAAAGGAAAATGGTTCCTGCCCCCTGGTCACAAAGGATTTTTGCATCCAGTTTTGGGCTCCCCAGTTCAGGAGGGACAGGGATCTACTTGAGAGAGTCCAACTGAGGGCTACAAGGATGACTAAGGGACTGGAGCACTGGCTGGTGAGGAAAGGCTGAGAGACCTGGGGCTCTTTAAGTCTGGAGAAGAGAAGACTGAGAAGGGATTTAATAAATGTTTATAAATATCTGAGGGCTGGGGGTCAGGAAGGAAGGGACAGCCTCTTCTCACTTGTGCCCTGTGATAGGACAAGGAGCAATGGATGTAAACTACACTACAGGAAGTTCCACCTCGACATGAGGAAGAACTTCTCTACTGTAAGAGTCACAGAGCACTGGAACAGGCTCCCCAGAGAGGCTGTGAAGGCTCCTTCTCTAGAGACTTTCCAGCCCTGTCTGCATGCATTCCTGTGTGATCTGCACTGGATTTTATGGTCCTGCCCTGGCAGGGCGATTAGACTCAATGATCTCCAGAGGTCCCTTCCAACCCCTAACATCCTGTGATTTCACCTTCTTGGTGCAGCAGGAAGGGGTAATGTGCACCCAGGAAGGGAAACAGAATCTGTCCTCCAGACTGTTTTGGGACCCCTTAAGGTGACAGTCTCCAGAGGCTTCAATCCCCTGGGCTACTGGGTCTGGCTCATGTTCTAGCCCCATGCTCTGTTGGCACCAGCTCAGTTGTGTGTAGCCCTATTCTGAAGGGGTGGAGACCTCTGGGGAGCATCTTTTGGTGAGCTCTTAAAATGACGGATGAATTACATTGAATAAACTGACCTTGACAAACTTGCTAAGACTTAAAACTTGTGTTCTCCTGGTCCTGAATATGGACCCAGTACTGCAGATCCTCCTGTCTGTAGAAACTTGCTAAAGCCTTTCTAATGCAGTTTGAAAAATGAGCAGGCAGGCTGAGCAAGGCTGGCCACAAAAATCTGTGTCCATCTACAAGGTGGGGAGATGGCAACTAATCTGATCACAGCAATGCCATTTGTAGTTAATTTACTTGGAGCAGCAAGTGCTACTCTGTACCAGTATGAGTGAGCTTATGCTGTTTGCAGGAGGTGCAATAAGTCTGCACAAATGCCTGCATGGTGTGGTCATGGTACCCACTGGAGCAGACGCTGGGTGCTCTTTCCTTGCATGTGGTGCAATTCCTGGAGCTCAGTGCTGCCCTAGGCAGCTGCTCCTACCTTGGCTGTGGACCCCCAAGTTCACCCTCCCATGCAGAGGGTTTTCTGCAGCTTACTTTTCTCCAGTCAGATGTCAGGTCTGAGGCCTGGTGTGCAACTGCCTTGACTGTGGAACTCTGTTCCATGCGACTCACCTGCCCCATAACTGCTGCATCTGGTCACTGGTAAGATAGATGCTTTTGTTTACACAGACCAGTAAATTTACCAGCCCAGTGCAAAATATAAGGAGCTTTGAACCCACGAGCTCTTTTCTGAGGCTTTCTGAGCTCTGTTGGATGTTCCTCAGGTGTGGATCCTGCAGTGCTGTGTGCTCACCTCTGCAGCCCTCTGCCCTGGGTAGCTGCCGGGCTGCTGGCTCACGGCCCAGTGCCTTCCCAAGACAGACTTGTGCCATTTCATTTCAAGCATAAAATCGATGCTTACTGCAGCAATATGAGAACCAAAAGGAAGAAAGCATAAAAGTTATTTACTGATTCAGTGGCTAGTTCCATTTATTAGTTTCCCATCTCTTACAGAGCTAATTAGAGTGAATCTCATTAACTGCCTGGAGGGGGTTGGAGAGTGGCTTTCCTGCAGCTGGTTGCTGAGGTCGACTTAGTGCCTTGGTACTGGTAGCAATCATCAAGAAATCTTGGATTTCCCAAGGCAGCAGGCTTGGTGCTAATTTACATGGTCTCTTTTACCAAGTGCTGATGTTCAGTGGTGAAGATTTAGAACTCTCCTTCTCCTGTTGGGTGACTTCTGTGTGCTCCTGTAGCAATAGGAAGACTAATGAAACTTTTAAGGCCAAACACCTTCCAGTGTTGCACGTGGGATGAATCCAAGAATTTGCTGCCTGCAAAGTGTGTTGCTGTTGCTTCTAGCCACTTAAAATCACCTCCCCTGCAGCTCTACCAATGCAGAGGTTAAGAGGCGGCTGCTGAAGGCATGGGAGACCCTTAGAGCCCCTAAACATGTGGCAGGCCCCTGCCTTGCCTTGCCCTGCAGCAGAAGGTAACCTTTATACAACCCTCTCCAAAGCTTGGGGAAAGGAAGTCCTGCTAAAGGAGGTATCAGAGTAGTCAGGATCCTGCCTAACATACAGTGAATATTCTGATGGGGCAGGAGGAAAAGGTTTAATCAGACCTCTAGCATGCAGATATTTTATTTCAAGTAATTATCTCTTCTCTGTCTCTTGATGAAGAGCCTCACACGTGCAGAGAGGCCAGGAATCCTTTATAATGCTAATTCCCCCTGGGGTGTTTTGATGCCTTTGCATTAAACTGCTGGTTTGCTGGGGTGGGAGTCCAACCCTGCTGTGCCCTGCCTGGCAGCTTTCTGTTGTGCCTTGTGCTAAATCACTGTCCTTGGGGTGGAAAGCAAAGCAGTTCAGAGGTCTACTTCTGAGTCTTGTTCTTAAGCAATCAAAAAAAAATCCCAACACAAACGAAAACCAACCCAAATAATCCCCAAAAAATCGAGTCTTCAGCTTGAGGGAAGACAGCTGCAAGAGCCAGACTTCAACCAAAAGCAAAGAACACCAACAGACTCCAGCTGCTGGCGACTTCAGGGAAACAGGAACTATTCTTTCATTTGAGATAAACGTGGGGCAGCGATAGCAGTTGTCCAGCAGCCTGGAGTTCTGCCATGCTTGGCTCTTGGCAGGTTTGGAGGGGCAGAGCAGGCTGCGCTTGATCCGCAGCACAGCACGGAGCAGGGCTGGGGGCTTCTCTGTGCCTGGCTGGGCTTCCAGGCTCCTGGCTTGGCATTCTGCTTCAAACCAAGGCTGTGTGTCTGCTTTTCAAGAGCCGTGTGTGGCAGGTGGGAGATAGCAGGGCGCTGTGGGAAGGCTTTGATTGCCACAACTTCAGCGCATGCCGATGGCTCCATTTGATTCCCCACAATAAAACCTGTGTTTGACTTCCAGTCTAGAAACCGCCTCTGGCGAGAAATCAGGCATTGGCTGGGGGCTGAAGCATGAATAGCAGCTCCAGCCAGCCTTCCAAGTGAGGAAATTACATTTTTAGGCTGGATGGGATTATAGTAACAGCCTCTTTGCAGGCTCTATTTTCACAGAAGTCAAGCAAACTTTCATTTATGCCCTTTGCCTTGACTAAAGCTTAAGGGCTTGTCACTGCTTACTTCTCTAGTGCCTTTTCGTGCTGATAGGGAAAGAAAACCGAGGTAGGAGGGCTGTTGTTTTCCTGCTGGGCAGTAGGCATGCAACTCACAGGGGGTACCTTATTTTCATATATCATCTAAGAATTAAGAATGTACTCTGGCTAGATGGCACAAGTTCTGCAAATAACCTTTCAAGCTAATCTAATGCTGAGAGCTAAACAGCTGGAAGTGGGACCACTTCTTCTAATCCCCAAAACCAAGTCCAGACTTGGGAAATATTTAGGTCCCTCGTTCCTGTCAATGGGTGCTGAGTGTGAAAATCTTGTCACAGGTCTGGGTCATAACCAGTTTGCAAATGAGGGTGAGACCTTGCCTTGGAATAATGTGCCCAAACACAAGAGGGATATGGACCCGCTGGAGCTGGTCCAGATGAGGGCCACAGAGAGTTGGAGCGCCTCTCCCACAAAGACAAACTGAAAGAATTGTGGCTGTTCAGCCTGGAGAAGAGAAGGCTCTGGGGAGACCTTGAAGCTACATTGAAGTATCTAAAGGGGACCTACAGGAAGACTGGGGAAGGGCTGTTTAGAATGGCTTGGAGTGACAGGATGAGGGACAATGGTCTGAAAGTGGCGCAGGGGAGATTTAGGTTGGACGTCAGGAGGAAGTTCTTTACAGTGAGAGTGGTGAAATACTGGAAGAGGCTGCCCAGGGATGTGGCTGAGGCCCTGTCCCTGGAGACCTTCAAGATCAGCCTTGCTGTGTCCTTGGGCAGCCTGATGTAGTTGGAGGTGTCCCTGCTGACTGCAGGGTGATTGGGCAAGATGACCTTTGAGGGTCCCTTCCAACTTGATGCAATCTGTGACTCTGTAAAATATTTAGGTCCCTATTCCTATCAGTGGGTGCTAGGTGTGAAAATGTTGTCACAGGTCTGGGTCATAACCAGTTAGCCAATGGTTTAGCAAAGTGTGTTTCTTGCTGTAGCACGAACCCCTTTGCCATTAGTCAGAGCCCTGCCAGAAGCCTGTCTGCCTGCACGGCTGTGGTCAGGCTTCTGCAGCCAAGAGAGTGAGGGCCGATGGGGCTGGGGCTGGCACCACAACCTCCTGCTCACGGAATGATGAGGCTTTTGATGGCCATGGCTTAATCCAGAGTGTGGAAGGAGGGAGGTCCAGGGCTCAAGCTGCTTCTCAGGTTGGATTGGATGCAGCTGCTGCCATATTTGCATTTTTGGGGAGGCTCCCAAGACTTTGGGTGCCTGAAGTGCTGCACATTGATGGCAGCAGCAGGGTCTGTGCAGCGAGGAGTGTGTTTCACAAGGAATAGAAGTGGTTCTGCTGCCAGTTTTGTCTTGACTGTGCAGTAACTTTGTCATTAACGTGTTAGCTGGTTGCCAATTAGCAAGAAAAACTGCCTCAGCTGCTGACTGCTTCGCCACTCCCAATATATTCCTCTTTTTCCCCCCACTGTCTTTCATCACTCCAGCCAGTTGGATACCACCGCTGAAGCCATCTGCCCCTTTGCTCTGGGAATTGCTGTCGTAGCTTCTGGTCCCTTACTGGGTCAGATCCAGCCCTCTTGGGGCTTGCCTCACTGATTCATGTTTTTTCTGCCTCCATCTCCCATCCTGCTTGTCCCTACTTTTGGCTGCCTGTCTATCTCTTTGGGATCCTTTCCCTCCACTTCAGACACAGAAATCCTGTTGCTCCATCCCAGACTGACTTTTCAAGCAGTCTCCCATGCTGTGTTGGTGACTGAGGTGTGTCTTGTCCTTCTCCTCTTGCATTACTAGCTCTTTGGGTATGTCCCTCTAGTAGGACAGTGGTTGCCCACTCCTCCGTAGGTTTGCTGGAGGGGTTGAGGAGGACATTCCTGTGTTGTTGAGAAGGTGATGGTGGGTTCACCTCAATGGAGGTGAGTTGGGGAGCAAGAAGGCAGGTTAACTGTCCTGTCCCAAAAGGTTGTGCATTGCTGTGGAGATATAAAAGCCTGGTCTGCAACCCAGCTTCAATAATGACTTCACTGAAGCTTGGGTTGAAGCATGGGAAGGAACTGAAGGCGAGTATGGTCGTGTCCTTTTGCCTTCTGATAGCAGTAGGGAGGGGACTTTGAGTCACAGGCACCATCAAGGCTGACAAGGCCTTCAGATTGTGTCTCCATTTGCCTTTTGGCTCTGAGGCAAGAGATCTGCTCGTGCTGTTGTTGTGACAGCACACATCTGATGTGGCCCCTGACCGTGGCAGGCTGTCCTGGGCAGAGTGGGGACCACACGGGTATGTGGGATAGGACTTATCCAAGCAAATCTCCCTCTTGACACAGTTTCAGGTGATGGGTTGCCTCCACTGCCCTTCCTTGGGAAAGGATGGAAATGAGTCTTGCCAGGCCATGGTTCAGCTCAGCCACAGAACAGAGGAACCAAGCAGACCAGAGAATTTGTCCGCTAAGAAAATCTCTCCTGGTGCTGGTGTGGGTGCTCATGTCCACGGCTTGTGCTGTGGTCAGCTCAGGACTGAGGACACTGATAGTGCTGGAGTCATCCTGGCCCCTCTACTGGCACCTTGCAGGGTGCAAGTACTGCTGATGGTCAAGGGACATCCCCTGACCTCTCTGGCTGTGCTCTGCTGCTTTATTATTATGTCAACAACAAAAAAAACCCTGAAGTACAGCTAATCCAGTCACCTATTTATTCTCTCCATATGTGGTGTGTGCGCCTCTGGCATGTGTATTTATATAAATTCTTATTTGCTGGCTTCATAAAATACCCGTTGAGGAGTGGGGCTGGGTGGGGGTGACCCAGATGCACAAGAGGAAATGTTTCATATCTCAAGGAGTGCCGTATGTGCCCCCCGGCAGCCCCTCCCTGCTGCCTATCAGATGTAGGGCTTAATGGGCTTAAGAATTAGAGCAGCTGCTTGGTGCAGAATTTATTGACCAACTGTGCATAACGAGGGGAATTAAAAACCTAATTGGCTGAGCTGCTCCCTGTCAGTTTGCGAATTCTTACCTTGTTTGGGGCTGGATGCTTTTTAGCGAGGCTCCTGGGCTCTTTCCTTTCCCTCTCCTACCCTGCTGGTTCTGGTTTATGAGGCTGAGATGTAAGTGTAGAAAGCCTACCCATCTCCTTGGGAGGATGCCATCATCTTCACCAGTGATCTTGAGGAGGATGCAACAGTGTTCATGCTGTCTGGTGTCCAGACCCCAGCTGGAGTCTGGCTGGTGCTCAGGACTGGTTGCTTGGCAAGGGCTGAGAGTCAAAGACTGACATGGGGTGCAGAGCCACTTTGTGGCCTACCTCCCAGAGCAGGAGGCATGTCCCTTGCAGTGGCATTGGTGTAGACTGGAATATGCTCTCCCTTCCAGAGTAAACTTTGCTGGGATTTCCATCATCAGCACAAAACTAGAGCTTGTTTGCTGTATTAAAGTAGGAAAAGGCACATGTCTGGAAGACAAAGTGTGAGTGAAACACCAGGCCTGCTCTGTGCTGCAAGTCACAGTCCTCTGAAGGCAACCTCACCTGTGCTCTCTGCTTTCTTTTGCTTTCTTTCTCCCCAGCAGTGCACAGGGAAGAAGGAAATTTGTTTGAATTTCAACCCTCTGGATTTTAAAAGCTTGCTGCAAATTTCTTCTGAGGCCCCATGTGAAGGGCTGTGCCACTGCCTGGGCACTGCTCCCATAGCCTAGAGCATGTCCCACATCACCTGCAGGGTCCAAAGCCATGGGGCTGCCCTCTCTGTGACAAGGAATACTTGCAGGTGCACACTGAAAAGACAGTTTCTGTGCATTGCTTAAGCACCTCACCCCAACCTGGAGCTGGTCTTTGTGCAGTGCTACTCACCAGTGCATGTATGGGGCTTAACTGCACTCTGGAGCTGGGCAGAGTGGCTTTCTCTGCTGTTGCATGGCTTCTTCCAGACCATACTTGCTGTCAGAAGACCACAACCCTGGCTCCAGCCCAGGGACCTCACTGCCCAAATCCTGCGATACATCACGTGCTTGAGGGACATCATGTGCTTGACATCTTCAAGGACCTGGCCTGTTCTCTAAATGGGTTCCTCCTAGGCCATCTCTGGAAGTGCTCTGGGCATGGTGCAGCTTTCTGAGGAGGCATTTTTCAGTTGTTGTTACCCAGCATCATTCTAGTAAGGCTGCAGTGTGTTAAGAGAAGATGTAACTGTGTCTTGTGTTAGCGGTGGCCATACAGATCCTCCTGCTGCATCACAAGGTAGTTGGAGCCAGGCCTGTACTCTGGGCTCTGCTGTGCTGCCTCCAGCTTGCAGAGACCAGAAGAGGTTTTCCCTCCTGCATCTCTTGCTCTTGGAGAGGCTGAATGGGCACAGAAATAGCCTCACTTAAGGCTACGTCTCATTACTACATTAAGTCAACAACCACTTGAGTATCCAAGGATTTGATCAAAGCTAGATATTGAAAGGGGGGACAAAGAGTGGCAAACTTATTTGACTTCCACTTATTTCCAGAGTCTGTTGAGCACATGGCTGTGCTCCTCACTGGCCTGCAGTGTGTTCCTGGCAGAGCAGCTGCCTGCTTTCTGTCTGCTCTGTGATCAGGAGTAAGGCTTCTCCAGCCTGAGAGTGAGGGCAGCCACCTCCCTGCCTGTGCCTTGGCAAGGTGGTTTCCCAGCTTGTCCCATCCTTGGGGACAGTGACCCTCTGATGCAGCTGTTCTTCAGGATACTTAGGAGCATGGGACAGGTGTGAAAGGTTGCTATGGGTGCAAGTGGTCCAAAACCAACTAAAGGCAAGTGCAGATGACTGATTGCTGCTAGGGTTTTGTTCAAGTCTCTTGCATTCACTATTTATTGTAAGGAGCAAGCCAACAGCTGCCTGGCTTTTCACAGCTACTTGCAGCATCTTTCTGAAATGTGAGGAGGAATCACGAGTTTAAAGTAGCTACGAATGCATAGCCTGGATCCATTATAGGCTCCCTGGGTGACCTTTTGCTGCAGGTGGTGTTTGCCACCTCTATAGTTTGGGATCTGGGGGCATGTGTCCAGTCTCCCTGCATTTAATATAGCCCCTCTAGTCCCTCTGACACTTGCTGGTTGAGACTGTAGTCACACAAGACACTGATGCTGCACCAACTACCACCAGGTAAGAGAGCAGATTTGGACTGGAGATTAGAAAGAAATTCCTTACAGTGAGGGTGGTGAGACACCAGAACAGGTTGCCCAGGGAGGTCATATGTGCCCCCTCCTTGAAGGGGAGACCAGGCTGGATGAGCAACCCGGTCTAGTGGAAAGGGTCCCTGCCCATAGCAGGGAGGTTGGAACTAGATGATCTTCAAGGTCCCTTCCACCCCAAACCCTTCTGTGAAGCTGTGAAAGCTGCTAGCACAGCAGTCAAAAGCCTTTCTGTTTTTTACATGAAAACCTGATCAGTATTTCAGGCTGTAGCAGAGGTAAGACTGAGGTTTACTGCAGCTGAGCTCGCTGTGCTCATCCCTGTGTCCTCAGTCCTCTGTGCCTAACGACACTGTTGTAAAAATAAAAGTAATCTACACTAAATGTATCCTGGGTACCTAATTCACGACAAAAACACCTCAGTGCCATGAAAATAAAGTGTTAGTGAGTCTCAGTAGTGCCTACAACGAGGGGACTATCTCTTGAATTAATTTCCAGTCCCCTCCAATAACTCTCAGTGTTGTTTGCAGAAGGCTGGAGAGCAGGAAGAGAAGCAGCAGCTTTGATGCTTTTTTTTCTTGCAGGCGTGTCTGTGGGCATCATGGCTTTGGGCTGAACTAAACCTGTCTGATCATTCCTGCTCCTGTTGGAGGAGCAGCAAGGGCTGCAACAGGGCTGAGAGGTACTCCTGCTTTGCATTAAAAAACACTTCTGCTAATATCCTAGTAACCCTTTGGAAACAGGAAAGCAGAAATCTGTTTTTGCTGTGCTGTTGAAACCCCAGAACCCCCAAGTTTAACAGGGGAAGTCATGGTGAGGGAAGAGCCAAGCATGGGAATTTACATTCAAGAGAGAGGAAAATGAGGGGCTGGGGAGGAGAATGACTGATAGGTGCTGTGAATTCATTAAAATAGGCCATAAAAGATAGACTACAAGGTTCTGGTGACAGACCAACAAAGCTTTTTCTTCCCCTTCATTGTTTATACTGTCACAGGATCCTCACAATGGCTGATAGTTTAGCCTTGTACTCCATGGTTCATTATCTATTATTCTATTTATTAATGCATTCTTGGGTCTTAGTGATGTGATAAAACATCCATGCTTTTCTTTTATGGTTTAATAGGATTCTTCTCAACCCCCCTCCATGTTTACATAACCTTGCAATTCACAGTTATCTATCATTTATTTCCTACTTTGCACGCACTCGATAGAGCCCAGGCCGCCGCGGGGTGTTCTGCCACCACGCTCTGGCAGCAGCACGCTGCTGGTTTATGTTACTCATAACAGGGGTGCCCATGAAATCCCATTCAGGGGGTCTGTGGGGAGGGCTGTCCCTCTGCAAGAGTGAGAGAAATCCAGCACTTCTAGCTGGGGGAGGTTTGGTGGCACCAGGAGTTGTCCACCATCCTTCTGTGAGATAGGGATCAAGTCTCATGCTGCTGGAGGGCTTCAGGCCAAAGGCTGGGGGTCTCACGGGCTCCATGTCAAAGACTGTGGCCCATGGAGGTGCTAAGCTTGACCTCAATAGGAACTAAACAGGGATTAGCTGTTGATTTGATGCTGCCTCTGGGAAACATTTGGGCTCTTTTTGAGGAGCTTGGCTGATGTCTTTACTGAGAGAGTCGTTAGCCATTGGAATGTGCTGCCCAGGGAGGTGGCAGAGTCACCATCCCTGGAGGTGTTCAAGAGGGGATTGGACTTGGTGCCGTGGTTTAGTCATGAGGCCTGTGGTGACAGGTTGGACTTGATGATCTTTGAGGTCTCTTCCAGCCTTGGTGATTCTGTGATGTGGTGACCAACTTGATCAAGTAGGAGATGCCCCTGCTCACTCCAGAGGGGCTTGTACGAGATGGCTTTTAAAGGTCTCTTCCAAGCCAAACCGTTCTGTGGTTTGCTGACTAGCAGAGTGGGGCAGAAAGCCCTACTTGAAGCACTGGGGTGGTATCCAGAACTTTCTTTTTTTTTGTTTCCATTAAATACCCCTTGGAGAACAGAGGACCAGCATCACTGCAAGGCCTCTCTGTCAGAGGCAGAAAATCATCTAAATATGACACCAAACCTTTATTAACAGCACCAGGGAACTGGATGCGAGACCTCATTTATGATTCCATTCATAATCCCTTCAAAATGAGTTGGTACCAGTATGTGATAAGTGGATTATGTGTTAGGCCCAAGTAAAGCCAGACACAATTAGTGCTTTAATAAACCGGTTGTATGCATTACTAACAACTAAGTCATAAGGGAATTGGTGTATTTACAAACCCTAATTAGTAGTTTGTTACTGTGATACCAAATTTAAACAAATCTGTAGCATCACTGACCATCTGGGTTAGAAATCTCTGTTTTGAATTTAATTAGGAAATAGTTGTGACAGAAAATTGGTCCTTATTAGTTAGCTAACGATCAGCATTCCCCTAATTGAAATGAAGAACTGTCTGTCGGGTTTGGGAAATGTTCAGATATGAGCAGAGGCAATCAAAAAAAAAATAAATATTCTCTCACTTAGGAGTTTGTGAGCTGTGATGATTGATTAAATAACACCCACCACCAGCACCACCCCCTGGTATTGTAACAGCTAAAATGCAAATGACACCGTTCCGAACGTGCTGATACAAATCTGGCCGCTTGAGTTGGGTATTGCTGGGTTTGCTTTGCAAAATGGTTGCAGAGGAGCTGGGCAGGGTGGTGGTGGTATGGATGTGGCAGTTCCCCTGCCTGAGCAGAGGATTCACAGATTCACAGAATGGTTTGGGTTGGAAGGGACCTTAAAGATCATCTAGTTCCAACCCCCCTGCCCTGCCCCCAGGGACACCTTCCAATAGACCAGGCTGTTCAAGGCCTCATCCAGCCTGGTCTTCTCTCCTGACAGGGGACATCCGCAGCCTCCTTGGGCAACTCGTTCCAGTGTCTGCCCACCCTTCCTCTGAGGATTTTTTTCCTAATCTCCAGTTTAAATCTGCCCTTCTCAAGCTTCAACCCATTTCCCCTCATCCTATCACTAGAAGCCCTTCTGAAAAGTCCTTTCCTGGCTTTCTTGCAGACTGCTGGAGGCACTGGCTGTGCCTTCACCTTCCTCCCCACTCACCCTGGGGAAGGGCATCTCTCATCCCAGAGCAGGAACTGGGCTGTGCCTGCATTGCTTTCCCCAAGAAAGCAGCTTGGCACCCACAGCAGCACAGAATCAGCCCAGCTCTGCCTCCTGCTTATTTCGGTGGGATTTGGCTGTGTCCAGAACCGCAGGGCTGGGAGTCCTCCTCCGTGCACTTGGACTCTGTGCAGAGCAGATTGTGGGCATTTAAGGCCTGATCCTAAAGAGGGAATAAGCCATGTATCATTTGCTGTGAGCACACTTACCGCAGAAGTGAGCATCTCCCCCTTGCAATCAAAGCTCAGATAGTTCCTTTAAAACACAGACTGGGGGGCTTAATTAATTTTCACTTTCTCCCTTTATAGTCCTCTGGCTATTAGGATTCCTGGTAGGCTTTCCAGATTAAGGAAAACATAGAGTGGCAATAACAAACAACCCAGCCACCGCTGCTCTAGCCTTCCTCAGTACTGAGAAACTCTTCCTACATTGTCACAGACAATGAAGTTTCTGTAGGGGCTTTAAATCACTTAATGCTGAAAGGAATTCCCAGACGGCTTTATCAGTCACTGTGTAAAATTGTTAGAGATCTCCACCAGCTAATAAATTTGATTTGGGGTTTGTTTTGCTGGCATTTGCACAAACCCTCTGAGAACTATAGTTACTGTATTCCTATACAGTATTTGAATTCAGAATTGAAATGCCTGCCTCCCTCTCCTCTGGGAGGGGAAATAAAACTTTGCAGTAGAATATGAATGTCGGTTGTTTTTCTTTTGTAAGCTGGTGCATTGTTATTTGAGGAGATATAGTGTTTGGCAAAAGCATTTATTTTGTTTCAAATGTTTTAATGAGCAATAAACTGACTTTACATTGCTGCCACAGCTGGGGATTTGTGCCTGTTTAAATGTAAGGGAGGTGAGGGAAGAAATCAGTGGCCTGGCCCTGACAGTTTTCCCTTTACGATTCTGATCCCCCTGCCCTGTGCCTGTGACACTGTGCAAATGGAATTGCTGAAGGCTGGGTGCAGCCTGGGCTGTGCTAAGCCCTCCAGAGCCCTTGCTGAGGCTGCTGCAGGAGGTGCATCACCCATGGAGGAGCCTCTGGCCAGGAAATAAAGGCCATCTTGTTTTCTGGGCTGTAGTTTTTAACATTTTTTTTTCTGTCCAGCACTCACAAATTTATACTGAAAGACTCCTTTTCATGGATGTTCTCATTCTGAATGGGAGAGAAGCAGCATTTTTAATCTAGAAAAATCCCTTCTAAGTGAAGCCAACTGCAGCTGAAGGCAGTGCAGCAGCTGGGCTGCAGCCGCCCAGTGAGGAGCCCTTCTCCCAGCCGAGGCGGCCGTGGGCTCACTGCAGTGCCAGAAATGCAGAGCACGGACAACCTCTCTCAGAACACAAAGTCACTTTTTCTCCTCTCCCCTGACTCTGAGGAGTTGGGCTGGGCTTCAACAAGTCTCACTTCAAGCCCTGTTTTGTTTTGCTCTTTCCTTGGATTCCCTCTCCCACCCTGGTGTCTCCCCAGGTCAGAGTCTCTCTTTGGTGAAATGGGGCCAAGAGTAATTCTCTTCCAGCCTGGAACTGTCATGGGTGTGGGGATGTGATGCCCTTGGGCTGTGCAGGGAAGCCAAGGAGGGTGTTTGTCAGAAGCCCCTGGGCAGAGTAGGGATTTTCTTTCCCTGCTGTGTCTGCCCAGAGGCAGGGAAAGGATTTGTCCAAGTTACAACCTGACAGGAGAAGCCAGCAAATGGGGGAGTTTGATTTTTGCAATCCTCTGCTTCCTTATTCCTTTGTTTTATGTAAAGATGCTCACTTCAAGGGCTTGTAGCAAGCAGAAAAGCTTGAATTCACTTGTTCAAAGCAGTTTGGATTGTCCTTTCCTTGAACCTTCCCATGACAGTGCATGGGAAGCCATATGTGAGCCCATACAGCTATGTGTACACACAGATGTGCTGGTTTCCCTCTGCACTTTAGTGACAGATGCTGCTCTTGCACCTCCGTTTCAGGCAAGCAGTGACAAACCCCCAGAAACAGGCTGGTTGCTGCTGTGCCCTCGGGGCATGGTGGGGCTGCTGGGGCTGACTGTGCCCTCTCGTCCTTCACCCACCGATGGCTCGAGAGTGACACTGATGGTCTCCAGCAAGGAGCCCAGCCGTCCACCCCCTCAAGGAGGATGACAGCTGCCATGAAGCTTTTTGAGGGGGTGGGGGGGTATAGAGTTTAATGCCCTGGAAAATGTGGGACCCTGCAGAGCATGCAGAGGATTTGTAAATGGGGTGTGCTGCAGATGCTGCTCCATTGGTCAGTCAGCAGGTTGTGTGTCATCTGCAAGGTGGGATGGAGCACTTTCAATGGAAAGCAGCACGTGCTGCTGAAATTTCCCCAGATCTAGGTCCCAGCCCCGTGACAAGGTGGCACATCCTTGTCCTGCCAAGTGTCCTTCATGCCATTTATTTCTGGGAGCTGGATTCAGTCGCTCTGGGGAGTGTATTGTCCTGCTAATGATGTAGTTCAATCTTAAATGTTGCTCCAGTCATTTCTGTGCTCCTGTTGTATACATCCAGCCTCATCTTTAGCTCACTCCCTAGCTAGTGTTTTCTCCACAGCTGGTTTAGCTCACCACACCAGTGCCAGGTCTACAGGGAAATCCAACAGTCCTGCCTACCTCCTCCCCAAATTCAGCTGCCTCCTAGCTGCAAGAAGGTTTCTGCCTTAACAGCTCGTCCTGCCATAGAGCCTGAGGTGTCTCCTGAGCAGCCATTTCACAGCATTTTGATGCTGGTGCTCCTGCTCCTCTGGGAAGGTGTCTTGGGTTTTGGGTGCCAGACGGGAGCTCTCAAGCAGGAGCAGGACATTTGCGCTACCTTTGCCTCCAACAGTTGCTGGGTTGTTGTTTTGCCTCGAGTTTACTGCCCTGAAGCAGCATGGGGGGGCTGTTTCTAGGAGATTTTGGAATATTAATTATGTGCTTTAATAGCCTGGAGCAAATATTAGCCTGCAGGCCATGTTATCTGTAGAAATGGTCTAGGGTGCACAAATCTGGGTGTGCCAGCTGGGCAGCAGCCAGCCATCCTTTTTGGTGGGTGTTTATCTGCTTTAAAAAATACTCACAGAATCACTCAGAATGTGAGGGGCCAGTGGGACCTCAAAAGATCATCTAGTCCAGTCCAATCCTGCCAGAGCAGGATCACCTATACCAGATCACAGAGGAACACATCCAGGTGGGTTTTGAGTATCTCCAGAGAGGGAGGCTCCGCAGCCACCCTGGGCAGCCTGTTCCAACGTTCTGTCATTCGTCTGAAGGAGAGCTTTGAAATTATTTCCCTGATTGGCATCCTGCACAATATGCTTCACATCCATCTCTCCCCGCCTGACAAGGAGGGCGAGATGGTCAGAGGACACAGCCTGGCACCGTGAGGGTCTTCAAGGTTGTCACAGGCGGGCGCAGGGCCCCGCAGCAAGCCCAGGAGATGGATGGAGGCGCCGGCTTCCCATAGCTTGTCATTAGTCCTGGCTCTGGAAAGGCTCAGCCATTCCTGCCTGGTAAATTATGTGCCATTCCTCAAAAAAGTGGATTAAATAAATGGGGCTAGAGCATGTCTTTTCTGCTCTTAGCTTTAGCGTATTGATTTGGACATATTTCCAGGCGGAGGGGAATCAATTCTTGGGTAGATGGGCAGAATAAAATAATTTCAGGCAAACTCCGGGAGCGACTTGTCATTAATTTGCCTTTTGCCAGGGCTCGTTGAGGCCAGGGGAGATGTGCTCAGCATCCTCGGGGCGCCGCTGGAGCAGGGCCCTGGGGATCTCCAGGAGCTGCTGGGAGGGAGGGAGGGGGCTGCTGGGGCTAATGAATGCACTGTGTTTGCTCATCTTTACAGAGTCACTTATTACCGCTAATTGGGAGGGACAGTTCAAACAAGCACAGAGGAGCGGTTGTGGTGGGAGCGTGACATGGGTGTAAAGAAGCGGCCGGGGAGGACCCCACTGCTTGGCCTCGGCCCCTCAAGCCCGGCCGCATCCTGCCTTTCTCGGGGACCCCCTCTGGAGCCGGTGCTCCCAAGAAATTCGGGCAGGATGAGGCGTCTCGGAGAGCCCCAGGCACGCGTGCAGCTGTGCGGGACGCGTAGGAAGTCACCAGCTGACGGAAGGGGTGGGCTCCCGCCTCGGCTGCGCGCGGGTTCAGCGATGTGCTCGGCATTAATGTGCTGGGCATTGCCCGGGCTCCTGTCCCTGAAAAGCCCCTTTGACTGGGGAGGGCACGCTGGGGCTGGGCACCACTTTGTGCCTTCCTTCAGGGTTGCTGGGCAGGGCGAAAAATGCTCATGTCTGCCCTTCTGGAGAGGGCCATCTCCCTTCCAAGCACAAACATGCCTCATATCTCTGAGTTATTTTTACTTTCAAGTGTTCTCATCCTAGCTCATATTCTTTCATTTATTGTTGGTTTCCCTAATTAAAACCTTTTGGATTATTCCCCTGCAAGCTGAGTGCTTCTTGCAGCTGCATACAAGTGTACAAATTCCATTTCTATGGCAGGGTTGACCCGTTACACTCACTTTTAAGAGATGATTTTTTTTAATGTTACTTGGAGAGAATAGCTCAGCACAAATGTTTTAGAAATAAGAGCAATATGGGCTTTGTATCTCAGCCGCACTTTGGGTTTAACAGTGTGCAGCAAACAAATCAGAGCACGTTCAGAGAAGCATGTTCATGCTGAATGGGGCACGTGGAAGGGCAGGAGTGACCACATCTGCAGGGCTGGGATGGAGAGCTGCTGTGCTGGGTTGTAACCCTACAGCTACCAAAAGCATAATCCCAAGGAGGCTGTTGAACAGCCAGAGTGAAGATGCTGCCTGATTCCCACCCTCCTGTGCCCCTAGAGCTCCTGTGACAGGATGGGTGACGTTTGTTCTGGAGATGTAGAAGTAGAAGATGTTCTGCCAGAAACACCTTCTGCACCTCTACCCATTCCAGGGTGAGGTCTGGGGATGCCACATCTGCTGAGGGAATATGTGTGCCTGAAAACGTGTTGTGGAGCTGATGGGGATCCCTGTGTGGGCTTAGGGCAGCTGGAGGGAGGCGAGGAGAGGATGAAGCTGAGGAGTGCTGGAGGCTTCCCAGCATACAAGAGGAAAGGACAAGGGGCTGATGGAGGGGGCTCAGTCTTTTGCTTTTTGTCTTATTTTGAGAAAGAGTCTGGTCAGGGCCTGCCTTTCCAATTTTTTATCTTCTCTTCTCCCCTCCCCTTTTTTAGTCTAAAAGCAAAGGTTGCCAAAGTAAAACTGAAAGGCTCGGGTTCTTCGAACGAGCAGTTCCTCTGCCTTTGGAAAGAAAAGAAAAAAAAAAAAGAAAGAAAACCCCCAAACAACCAAAAAAACCCCAACAAACAAAAAAAACCCCGAAGACAACAACCACAAAACCCCCAGCAACCCAAACCTCCACATCTCCTGTTTGTCATGCGGAGATTATGCACATCCGCAGCCTGCTTTTAACCGTGCTCTGAAGGTGTATTGCACACACACTGTCGCTGAAGAGGATAAACCTAAGGCAACAGCCTTAATCTAAGAAGTTAGCATCAACTGCTAAAGCGCTGGGGGAAAAAACCAACCAACCAAACAAACCAAAACCAAAACCAAAACCAACAAAAAATAATTCTCCATGTGTGGCTTGAATTCTAAGCAGCAGTCAAGAGGCTGGCGAGCCAAACCCGCCAGTCAAAGAGCCCTCTCTAATCAGAACAGCTAACAAGAGAAATTTTTTTCTTTTTCTTTCTTCCCCCCCCTTCCTTCCCTTTTGCATGTGTGGCGAAGATAAATCGAGTTTGTTTTGCAGCCTATTCTGTTTTAGATTTCCTGTGTCATAACAGAATGAATTTGTTGTTCATTGATACCTTAATATATAGGTTGTTGGGGTGTTTTTTTTTTTTTTTTTCTCTCTCTCTCTCTCTCTCTCTCTCGAGGAGGAGGAGGAGGAAAACAATGTCCCCTTCACTTTTGCATGAATGAATTCATTTATTCCCTGCAACCTCCGGAAGTCATTTATTTTGCCCCGCGACAGCTGCAGGGTCTGTTTGTGTAGGAGGGTTGCAGGCGCTTGGCAAGACCTCAGCCCTTCCTCACTCTCCATGGCCAGGGCCAGAGGGGTGGGGGCTGCTAACTGCTCCTGAGCGACCCTTTTGGAAGGGTCTTGCAAAACCCCTGTGTTTTGCATCTCAGAATCCAGAGCGAAGCTTGAGGAGGGCAGATTTAGGCTGGAGATTAGGAAGAAATTCTTTACGGGGTGGGGGGTGGTGAGACACTGGAACTGGTTGCCCAGTTTGGTTGTGGATGCCCCCTCCCTGGAGGTGTTCAAGGTCAAACTGGATGAGGCCTTGAGCAATCTGGTCTGGTGGAAGGTGTCCCTACCCATGGCAGGGGGTTGGAACTAGATGATCTTTAAGGTCTCTTCCAACCCAAACCTACAAATCCCAGAAATTGCTCTGCTCTGCTTGGGTTGAAGCAGCACTGACTGCCAGCCACGGTGTGATTCTGCTGTCTCCTCCCAAGTGATGCTTCTGACTGTTTATTTCAGCTCCTGTTCTAATCAACAGCAATTTAATTAATATACATGTTCATACAGATCCTTTTCATTGTAACTTAGCAGTAACTCAGGTCCATGTGGTGGGTACTTGGGATATTTTCCCTTTATTAGAGGAAGGAAATTACGCTCTAAGGAGACTTTAGCATCAATCTGCTGTCACCTACGGCCAAGTTCAGCAAAGCCAGAAACTCATCCCACAAGTCTGTGTATTTAAATTGTCAGAATGAACAAAGAAAATCTCTTCCTTCCCCCAAAACCTTTCCATACACCCCAAAGCAAACTCCTAAGAGAAACTCTGTGGTTTTCCAGGCTGATCCAATGCTGTGCTCTGTGGATTATGCTCCACAAACTTGTAAACAACTGTCAACTTCAGTGTGGAAATAGGAGAGGGAGGAACTCGTGTTACCCATATGTCAGATGCAGCAAGGCATCTCCTGGTCTCTTTAGACATGTTAAAAGCACCTCTTGGCATGTCTTCTGTAACTTCAGATTGTTAAGGTAAGAAATGCTAAAGTAGTGTTATTAAAGTGTGGAAATGAAGAAGACTCGGCATAGATGTGACGAACTTTAAGTTGTGGATCAATAGTCAGTGAAGTGTAGAATATCTCCTGAATGGGAGCTGCCTCCCCATTGCTCTGTTCTCTGAGTGGGGTGCTCCAGCATGTGTTCAACCTCCCCTAAATCTGTGGAGAGGGCAGGTGTGTGGGAAATGTCCAGCTGGAGTGAGAATTAGTTCCTCCAGAGATGAAAGACAGCAGATCACCCACAGCCCAACCAAAATCTCCTTGCTTTCTCCCCTGACACCCAGGAGAGAATCCAGGCTGCTGAGATTTGGGGTTGTGTTCCCAAGGAAATTCATTTTCTGTTGTGTTTTCCCTGCAGTGCCCTGGTTGAGGTGCCCTACCACATCTTGCCTCAGGCTCGTGTGGCCTTTGGGGACACTCCTCTCCACAGGCAGACCAGCCCCATTGCATCACAGGCTGGGGGCTGTATCCATCACTCCCCGTGCTACCTGGGCTCGGGTGCTGAGCCTCCGTGGGTGGGGAGGATGAGGAGCTGGGTGGGCTTGGCCCATGGCTGTAAATGCAGCAGCACTCGTGGGCTGTGCTAATCAGAAATAATGCGTGGCTTAATAGAAGTTCTCCATTAAAAGGTTTTGGAACTAATCTATGAAATGAATGGTTCACCCTGCGAGTTTCAAATGGCTGGGGAGGGAGGGAGAAAGGGAAGGAGGGAGGGAGGGAGAAAGGGAAGGAGGGAGGGAGGGAGGGAGGGAGGGAGGGAGGGGGGAGCCCCAGTCACCCGCAGACCTCCGCGCGCGGGCACGCTCCGCTCCGCCTAAAACTGAGGCTGGGAGCTGGGTTTGATTTTTATTGAAAATTCCAATGTCTGATGTTCTTAAACTGAACAAATGATATTTAAAAAAAAAAAAAATTAAAAAATATATATATCAGGCTCCAACATCTGCAGATTATGATTTGCATTTTGAAATTGGCTGCTTGAATTGAACAAGGATGAATACTGTCACTCTTCTTTCATTCGCTCAGTTTATTTAATGAAATGCTAGAGGTCAACCCTTTGTCCTTAAATTAGTTACTATAAAAATCTTTTTGTACTTTTTCTGCTCGTTATGATGTCTTCTGAGCCGAAGAAAAGGTTGCCATTAATTATGGCTTTGTTGAATATGGATATCTATTCGTAGTTAGTTAAACAGTTTCAAACAAAATTAGCATTGAGCAACTCTAAGGCCGGCTTTAGGTTGGTTATCAAGAATTTTTTGCTAAGAGAATGCTCTTCTGCAAGTGTGCATTATCTAATATATTCAGCTTTCAGTTGCTAATTTTTTTTCCAGATGAAGATGGGCTTAATTGAGGTTGTGCTTTTAAGTTTGTAGAGCTCTTCAGCATCTCATACAAAAGCATCTAGAGGCTTTTCATTTGTCTTGAGTATGTTTTAGATGTACAAATATTATTTACTTTAAACTCCAAATCAAAAGGCGCACTGTAACTATTTTAAATAAAACATTCTTCTCTGCTGAAATATATATATAAATTCAAAGCAGGACTTCTTTTTTTCTTTTTTTTTTTTTTTTCATTATCACTTAATAATTTATTTGAAAGAGCCTCTATTAGCAAATTTTAGGATAATACTGAAATAGCAGTTTAGTGGCGGGTCTCAGGCAAGCATTTAGTAATGTAAATTACTCGTCAAAGACAGAGGATGTTTATTACCGTCGAGATACAGCCCCAGTTTCATGTCTTCACTCTTTGCTGAGTGCCATTTTGAACAGGGCTTTAAAGATTAAACTGTGTTGGTTTTTGGAAAGGTCTTGATGTGATGATAAAGCTCAATTTGTCGGTAAGAGCCGTGTTGGGTGGCTGTCTCTTTTGTGGCAGGTTGGGTTTGGTTTGATTTTCCTGTCTCAGACGCTGGTGCCACCTGCAGTTACTGGGGGCGGCTCCTGGGGCAACGGTGCCTTTCAGGAGGTGATTAGAAGCTCCAAGGCCTGGGTGCACCTTGCCAAGGGGGTCATCCCACATGCACCCCACAACCCCATCGGGATGGGGCCCACTGCCTGCCCCACGCCCCAAGGACTTGCCCCAAACCCCTCTGTTCTTAACTGCAGAAACATCACTTACCGGGCCCGGACAAAGCAACCTAGCACCCATGCTCCACGAGGGGCTGCTGCGAGTGCCCCAGTGGTTTGAGGGGCAGTGGCACAGAGGCACCCATCTGCCCTCACCCCATTATTTTTAGGAGGATGTATAGATTGGCCATCATTAGCCCTCAGTCGTCCAACAACATGGTGGGTGTTTGGGAACAGGGAGGAGGATCAGGGAATGGAGAGAGGAGAAAAAGCTACAAGTGAAAAAAGAAGGTAATTAGGAAAAGTAATAAGAAAAATAAACATGGTAGAGGAGGATTAGTCCTAGTCATTGGAAATGCAAATGAACTCTATGCTCGCTCCCAACATCTTTTTTTCTAAGCTTGTATTTCAGAAAGAATTTTTCTCTTCCCCCCCCCTCTCCTTTTACCTCCTCCTCGGTGCAGCAGCTCTGCTTTCCCGACAGCATTAAATATTCTCAGAGACAAGACTGTAACCTTGTAATGCTTTTAGGTATAATATACATTTTTATTTTTTTCCCCCTTCATTTTAAATGCTAGCTCATAATGACATTGTGAAGTAGGGATCCCAAGTCAGCCTTATTATTGTGGTGTCTCCTTGAGCTGAACCTCCGAGAAATGTGAAGGGGAGACCTTTTGGAATGAACAAATCCTTTAGTTGCCTCTAATTATTTATTAAAATAGGCTACCAGGATAAAGGACAAGGAGGGGAGGGAGAGGCAGCATTCCTTTCTCTGTAGGTCCCCTCCGTGCAGATAGAGGTATCCTTATGTATATACAGCAACCAAACCAAGTGATCAGAGTCTCCAAGCCCTGTATTTTAGAAACGTAAAATAACGGGTGTGCAGGAAGGAAAGAGAAAGCCTGAGCCGATCTCACGTGTTGTTATGAACCAAAAGCGCCGAGTTCTGACCCCTTCTGAGCATCCTCGCCCTGCAGCGTGGCCGCTGGGGTTCTCATATAAACGCCAAGCTCCGGGCTGGGAGGAAGGTGGCTGTGTACCTGTCCTTATGGCTCCGTGTGGCAAGGGAAATAGGATGGGATCAATGGTTTTCCCTGCTGCGTGCGTGAGTGGTGAAAGAGAAACCATCCTGCTTCACTGGCTGGGTAAAAGCAAAAAACCAGACCAAACCAAAACCCACCAACCAAAACAAACAACACACCCCCAGAAAAAGCCAACCCAAACAAGCAAACATAAAAACCCTGCAAACCCACCTCCCCACCCCCCCCAAAAAAAAAAAGCCAAAGCTTGCTATCATCTTATTTCTGATTGCTTCAGATCTCTGTCTGACTTCATTAGCCGGCCCAACCCGCACGTGTTAGCTCCGTGCTGCTGAGCATTACACCGAGGGAACGTCTAACCCTCTCCACGGCGGAGAAATTTTATAAACTTAGCAGGCTATTAAAAAAAGGGAAAAAAAAAATCTTTGGGGTCAACTTTCCACTTGTGCCTTTAGCTCTTGAACAAGTACTTTTATGGTTTCTTCTAATATATAGGATTTATCTGCAGCTCTGTGAAGAGCTTTTAAATTTAATCCAGCGTTGAAGTAGTAATTTGTTGCCGGTGCTTTATAACAGGCTTTTCTTTTAACTTTGCCGGGCTGCGGGCTCTTTGTGCGGGCTAATCTGCCACGCACAATGCCAATCTGCTCGGGGTATCGCAGGCGTGCACCTCGCATCTCCTCCAAACGCGGGGGAATGGAAGGTGGGATGGAAAGGGTGAGATGGGAATTGTCTGCAGCAGCAGCAGCAGCAGCGGCGGCGGCGGCGGCGGCGCTCGGAGGGGCTGCAGCCGCCGGCGGCTCGGAGAGCCCCAGCACAGTCACGATTCCTGGCGCACGGAACTTGGTCAGGATCTGAGCCTTTTTCACGTGCGTGCCGGGAGCTGTTGGGGGTGTGGAATTTACAGAAGCTCCTGCAGCTTTTCCCTCAAAGTCTGCCCTTTGTTCTTTTTTTTTTTTTTTTTTTTTTTTTCAGTCTAGTCGGATAATAATTTTAAAATCGATTTTAAAATTCCTCTTAAACTGGTAGCAACGTGTTTGTGTTTGGTTTTTTTTTCCTCCCTGTTGTTTGGGGGGTTTTCCCTGATTTTTTTTCCCCTGTTTTTTCCTTCCTCCCCTTGTTTTATTTTTTTCTTCCTGGAGGAGGCACTGGCACGTGCTGTCCATATATTTTTTTCTTTTTCAGAGAGGGGAAAACAAATCACGATAATGGAAAACAATAGGAAAGTCTTATACCAACTATTTATTTTAACTGAAATAATTTTTAAGGTGAGAGTTTCACCATTCTGCCTTACTTCACTTTCTGCCTTAGATCTTTCTCTTTAATTCAAAGCAGTATTTTTGATCCCGGTCGATTAATGACTATCTCAGATACAAAAATCATACTGGACGTAGTATAAGCATGTGAAAAAATATGAAATAGTCTCCCATAAATAAAGGTACTGAAGCCATACGATTAAAAAATGGGAGCAGCTCTGCCCACCTCCCTGTTATCAGGGACATTTCTAAACTAGACTGATATCACAGGAGACTTTTTGGCAGCCCTGGCTCAGGCATGAAACGCTGATGTATTTACATGAATTATATCTGTACTTTATATTTTTGTCTGGGGGAAGGGGAAAATAAAAATCACCAAACCAAAAACAGATTCCTTGTATACATGGTATAAATCTGTCCCCGAGGCACAACGTGCATCAGCATCTTTTGCTTCTTCGCTGGTGCTGTTAAAACTCTGCTTTTTGGGAGCTCCCCGCGCCAGGACATCCTCCCGGTCCCCACCAAACAGGGGCAAATCCACCCCCGTCGCTGCCTCTGGGTTGTCCTGCCTTTTATTTTCCTGCCAGCTACCACGGCACAGGCATTAATTAATTACAGCCCAGACTCTGTGTGTTCCCGAAAGGGCGAGCCGCAGCCCAGAAACGTTTCTGAGCCGTGAAGCGGGAGCTCGCAGGTACAGCAGCACGTGAGGAGGTTTACGGAGATGATTTAGTGAATAGCAGAACATATTTTGTGCTCCATTGTTTAGACTCAAGAAGGCATAAAATCTTTAACATCTATTTATCATGGAGCTATTTTAATGTAAACATTTGTCTATTTGGATGAAGTGTTTTCATTATTAAGCTAATTTCCACATGTTTCAGATAGACTGATGAGTTGGAAGCAGAGCACTTGCTGATGAGAAACGAAATTCTGCCTCGGCTCAGCCTGCTGTCAGATACATCTTCATTAGTTTTTGTCATTCACTGATGGCAAATGCTCTATAAATGAGATGACGATCAGGTCCGCCTTGATAACTTGCCTTATCTCATTAGTTTTCACATCAAAGTTAATCAGCAATGTGAATTGTAATTGCTGGAAGAGACAATGCAATAGATCACTCGGCCTTTTTTTTCTGTATGGCATCTTGAAACATCAGCAGGCTGGTGTGAGTAGATAGGCTCAGAAAGAAAATGATGTGGAAAGCATAATAAGCAAGCTGCTCAGAATTAATGAGCTTACCCAATAAGAAAAGAATAACCAATCAATGTGAGTTGGGCAAATATAATTTAGGAATAATTGCTTGATTGGTTGTCTATAGTAGACTGATTTGACCACACACAAGGATTAAGAATTAAGATGTCAAGGCAAAAAAATAATTTGGCAACGGAGGGCATGTAATTTTTTTGTTCCACTCCCTTTATGACTGAGAACGATTGCTGTTTGATATGTTATTCCCAAGAATGAAAACGTTAGGCAGCCACACACTGGTGGGTGGGTTGTTGTTGGGGGGTGTGTGTGTGTGTGTTTGTTTTTCTTTAGTTTGTGGGTTTGGGGTTGGTTTGGTTCGTTTTCCCTTTATGCTTCTTTTATAATCCAAGCCCTTTCACACCTCAGCGGGGATATTTCAGTGCGGGACGTGAAAAAATGAAGAGAGTTTAAAACAAGCAAACAAACAACAAAAGAAACGTAAATAAAGCGAGCCCCAAACGCCTTCATTTGTAAACGTCGCATTGCAAAGAGCCGCGCCTTGGACGGGGCTTTGCACAAAACGCTGGGTCCTGGCAAAGGGACGTGCTGGGCTGTTTGCAAAGCCCAACCACTCCTCGGTCCAAATCCGAAGCACAATTCTTGCGGTGCGCGGGCTTTTAATGTGATGTTCCCCCCACAGCCTTTGGCCAATTAGTAAAGAACCCTTATATTCTTCTATCTAAACTACGGGGAAGGTTCAGCCAGAAGGTAAATTTGCTTTGATCTACATTACACCTAATTGAGTCACCACCAATGTCTCTATCCCAACATCAAGAAATGTGAAAATGTTAGATTATTTCACTGGGGATTAAACCTAATTTTCGCGTGTTCTGCATTAACCTATTAGGCTGACTCATCTGCATTGCTAATACGGCTCAGGCAGCTGTCACCGCTAAAGAAAAACATGATCATGCAATCCTTGAATGAATGATTCCAGCTCTGATTAGTGTTAGTGAAGTTAGCTGAGCCCTGGCGATAAGGCAGGAAAATTCCCAGGTTGCCAATAGCTTTGAAAATTATCAGAGTGTGGGCAAAAAATGCACCTCGCGGCTCGCGGGCCTCCCTCCAAAGGCGACATTATTTAAGGCCGTCTCTTTCGGCTGCTTGCATAAACGCCTCTGCTGCCTTTTAAGGGGCTGGTGCCAGGGGTAAGGATTAAAATGCTAATGGGAAGCAACCTGAGCGCAGCCCGGCGTGGAAGGAGGGAGGCTTTTCCCTGCCCGGGTGCCTTAGTGCTTGGGTTTAAATGCCATTTCCAGAGGGGAGCGGCGGCAATGGGGATGCCAGACTGGCTCCAGGCAGGAGCTTGAGGGAGTTGGTGCTCCCTAGATCTTACAAATCTTACAGGCTTGGGTTTTGTTTCAGAGTTTCCATTGCTGGGTTTGTTGGTGAAGTGTGTGCAGGAGAGAAGACTGTTTCTAGTGCTTTTAAAAGAAATGTAAAGCAAGTATCAAGTCAGCGTTTCCTCTTTGCATTTGTTTCGTGACCAACATAGAGTCATAGAAATGTTCTGGTTGGGGAGAAAACCTCCTAAGATCATCGAGTCCAACCATCAGGAATGCTGAGACCGCTCCTCAGAGCTGGGTTCCTTCTTGCTTCCCACAGCTTAATGCTAAGCCTTGTGAACGTGAGTCCCCACCTTAAGAAATGTGCCAGTCTCTGTGGTGAAGCAGAGAAATGGCAATGGGTAAAATACAGTGAGTTAAATTAGAGGAGGATGTATAGATTCATGTGTGTTATAAATGTTAATAACAACAAAAAAAAAAATTAGAATAATTAATTACAGAATGCTAGGTAAGAAGGAACCCCAAGGATCATCTGCTGCAACCGTTCTGGGTGATAGTGGAGTTGAAATGAGCTGGCCCAGCACCCTGCCAAGCTGAGTCTTAAACTGTCCCATGCAGGGGAATCCTCTGCTTCCCTTGGGAGATGATTCCAATGTCTGACTGTTCTCATGGTGAAACCTTTTTCTTTCGGATTCCAATCAAAATCTGCCAGGAGTAAATAATAAATAAATTAAGGATAAATAAAAGTGGGGTTTTGTTTGGTTTTGTTTTCTTTTGTTTTAAAGGATAAAGAAAGCCTAAAGCAAGAATAAATGCATGTTCATTCCAGCCACCCCAAACCACCACCCTGCAGCACGGCTGTGACTCTGCCAGCCCCACGCTTTGTGTGCAGGGTGGTGGGCACGGCCGTCGTCTCGAGCTGTTCCTTATTCCTTTCTATCCCTCAGATTTAAATAGTTAAAAAAAACAACAGAGAGAAGGGGAAAAAAAAAGGCAACAATGACACATCCCCTTGAGAAGGGAAAAAAATTTAGGACTGAGTTAGCCTCCTAGCAATAGAGCCAGGAGCCAATTTAATCCGATTAGTGCCTGCCAACAATAGATGCTCCTAACCCATTGTGGACAGAAGCTTTCACTTTATTTGTTTCTATTAGCCAAGAACCCCAGATATGGGGAAAGTGGAATTTTGCCCCATCAGATCGTTCAGACCATCAACAAAAAAAACAAATGGAGGAAAATCGCCTAATGTGTCAATATTTATCCTTTTGGGCCCCAATTGTCTGCCGAGAGGACTTGTTGAGTGCGCAAAGTTTGCAGCTCCGGTTTATCTGTGTGCTCTCCATTCTCCCCATTGTGAGGGTGTAGTGGCAGCTCTGCACAATGTAGTGATGTTTGAGAAGGGCAGTAGCAGCAGAGGCATAATAGAGGCATTTTGATGGGAAAAGACTTACAGTTGTCGACCAAACTGCAGTGTTTGAGGGAAATGTAAAAAGGGCTTTCAACTGAGAGGTGTTTGTAGACATTTTCCATTTCTTCGGGAGCAGACTTACTGCAGGCCCAGGCAGAGGCTCGTTCCCGTTGAATTTGATAGCAAGAAACTCATTTGCAAACACTCTTGAATGTGTTCTCACCACGACCAAAGCCCCTGGTGGCATGGGTGTTCATTTGCCACCAGCAGCAAAACTGGCGTCACTGGTGTCTCCCCTCTCTGTGTGTCCGTCCGTGCATCCCATTGACGAGGGTGGGGTGCTGCTGGAGGGATCCCCACTGCCGTCTCCACCAAATGATTTCCCTCCAGCCTGAGTGAAGCCATCCCTGATCCATGCTGATCCCCCAGAACCTTCCAGAAGACACTGACCTGCTGATAATTTCCTCCCTTCAATGACTTTTTGAGGTCTGGTAGGTATTTGAGTTTCGGTCAGCATGGCACGCAGAGTGTTGGTTTGTTACAGTGCAGATGGGAAACCCCAAGGCTGCAGCAAAATGCTTCCCACAAGCCTGCTCTGGCCTGGCAGGGGGGTTGGCTTTTTTCTTTTAATTAATTGACTACACTTCTGGCATCATCAACATTGGAAACCCAGTTGGTCTGAACAGGTTTCCCACAATGCTGTGTTGGTCTGGTTCATTTTGCTTTCTGTAAGGGCACTGCTCTGCTCTTCTAAACACACACACCCCACCCCCACCCCCGGCTGCAACACCATCAGACGTCCCCAGCCACTTCCCAAGAGGCAAGCAGGCTGTCTGGGAATGCCACATCCTGTGGGTTTGAACCTTGCAGGCATGGCTGAGCAGGGAAGGGCCAGATTCATGTCAGCCACAGCCATCTAGGATGGGTGGTGGGTTTGCAGAGCCTGAAGATGAACGCTAAGATCTGCAGAGAGTAACCCATCCCCTCCAGATTGGTGTACTCTTGGTGAGCACCCATCTCCTGCTGGCTGCAGGGGGTGAACCCTCCTTTTGGCAACAAGACAATCCCCAGGCCATGGGCTGGAGAGAGCTTTGTCATGCTGAGCTGGTGTGAGTACCTAATGGATGTGTCCATCAAGCCTTGCTTCCCTTCCACCTCACCCGAGGTTTAGCATCCTTAATGAACACTGCTGGGTGGTGGGTTGGGATTCTTCCCAGCCTGACCTGATGAGATCTTGTGATTTCATCCTCCCCAGATCCCACTGGGGGACACCCCTACATGTGGAATAACAATGTGAAGAGTGATGCCATCTGAGGATTTGAAGGAAAAGGCTGTCTTACACCATGGTGATTCACTTGTGACACTCCCACAGTGTCACTGGAGCAGAGTTCTGCAGGATGTACCACAAAAAGAGTAGATAGTTATGTTAGATATGGTTCAAAGCATTACAAACCCTCATTGTTCTGGCAGTCAACCACCCAGAAATCTCCTTCAGGCGACTTATTTTCTAACTGTCCTCTATGAAATCTGTTAGCACTGTCCCTCAAAGCCTATTCTGTCAGGTGCTTTCACAGCTAGGACCTTGCCCCCGCCCTCACCAGGTCAGAGCTGCTTTTTGGGGTGTTCCCTCAGGGTTGACAGTTGCAGCATTAAAACACAACCCTTGGGCTAGGATAGAGCAGTACTAACTGCAGAATGAGCAATGCCACAAGCATGGCATCACCAGGTATTAGGTAAAACCAAGGGGAATGGGAGGAGAGTGACATGAGGCCCTGGGAGTGCTGCCCTGCCCCTAAAGGGGATGTCCACCATGGAGAAGGCATAGGGGAGACCTTATTACCACATACCGGTACATAAAGGGTGGCTTCCAAGATGATGGAGACTCCCTTTTACAAGGAGTCACATGGAAAAGGCATGGGGCAATGGGTACAAGTTCTCCTGGGGAGATTCCCATGGGACTCCAGAAGAAAATGTTTCACCGTGAGAACAGTTAGAGACTGGAATCATCTCCCAAGGGAAGCAGTGAATTCCCCTCCACTGGACAGTTTCAAGACTCAGCTTCAAGCTCAGGGTGCTGGACCACCTCATTTCAATTCCACTATCACCTAGAAAGGTTGGACCAGATGATCCTTGGGGTTCCTCCCACCTGGCATTCGGTGATTCTGTGACTGGGAGTGCTCCTCAGGACAGCTGGACCTGGCCATGCCCTTGGGCTCCTGGCACATGTGGTGTAGGTCCTTGATCTTTGGGGGTTTCACCCCAAAGTGCTGAGTTATTTGCTATACAAAAAAGCACCAGTCCTGTGGGAAGACCTGCGCCACCCGTCAAAGAAGTGTTTTAACATCACTTCGAGTACCTGCAGACTAGAACATCTTCCTCTGGCCCAAATTCTTTGAGGCGCTCACTGATTCTGGAAGTGGAAAGTAAATTTCCTGCAGAAGCCACAGGGAGCTCACCCCTGCAATTTGGTTTGCATCTTTCCCTCTCCTCTCCTCCCCAGGTGGATGTTCCCTGTGAGCAGCACCCCGCACGAGGAAAAAGGATCAGGGTGAATTACTCCCCAGAAAAACACTCCAGAGAGAGGCACTCAGCCTAAAATGTGGTTTAGGGATTTTTTCCCCCTCTCCTCTGTTACAGTGCTTGGCTTTAGAGGTCAGCTCTCTACAACTACCTGAAGGGAGGCTGTAGCCAGGAGGGGGTTGGTCTCTTCTCCCAGGCAACCAGCACCAGAACAAGAGGACACAGTCTCAAGCTGCGCCAGGGGAAGTTTAGGCTCAAGGTGAGGAGAAAGTTCTTCACAGAGAGAGTTGTTAGTCATTAGAATGTGCTGCCCAGGGAGGTGGTGCAGTCACCGTCCCTGGAGGTGTTCAAGAGGGGATTGGATGTGGCACTTGAAGCTATGGCTTAGTAGTCATGAGGTCTGTGGTGACAGGTTGGACTTGATGATCTTTGAGGTCTTTTCCAACCTTATTGATTCTATGATTCTAAGCAAACTCAGGAAAAGCTGCAGTGATTCCAGAGTAGGTGTCAGAGACTCACAGGTTGCATCAGGTTGGAAAGGACCCTCAAAGGTCACCTTGTTCCAACTGTATCAGGCTGCTCAGGGACACGTCAAGTCAGATCTTGAATGGAGCCTCAACTACATCCCTGAGCAACCTCTTCCAGCATTTCACCACTCTCATTGTGCAGAACTTCCTCCTGATGTCCAACCTAAACCTCCTGTGCTCCGCTTTCCAACCGTTTCCCCTCGTCCCATCACTGCAAGCCCTTCTAAACCGCCCATGTGCAGAATATTCTAGAACAGGTCTTTCACTTTAAATTCCTGCCCCATCTTACTCCAGAATGTTGGGTTTGTTGGGTTTTTTTGCTGTGTAGAGGAGCACTTAGCTGGGGTCTCCGCTCGCCGCCGTGCCGGTGATAAGATGGATTGGCTGATCTAATAGGTCTTTTCAGCCTCTGATTTTGAAAGCTAAGATTGGGAAATTAATTTCAGAAAGGTCAAAACAGAGCAAGGCTAGCCTGCTGCTGTGTGATGGATCCTTCTTTCCCCCCTTTTTTTTTTTTTTTTATTATAAATCTATCTATTGAAGGAAAGGTTTCCTTATTCAGCATCCAGACAAAAAAAAAAAAGGGGGGGAAGAAATAAATAAACCCAGCAGAGAGAACACAAAAAGTGTATAGATCTGCTGACCCATTCGCAATCTCCAGTTAATGAAAACACCGAGGAATGGGAGCCGTAAGAGGCTGCTGAGCTGGGAGGCACTGACCCCGCCGCGGCGGGAAGCTGAGAGCCCCCAGCCCTCAGCCCCTCCCTTCCCCCGAGCGCAGCGCGCGTGCTGCGGGGCTGCCCGAGCGGCTTAGGAGCCCTGCCGGCGGCAGGCTGCGGTGGCCCGAGCCTGGGAGGTCTGCCCTCACCTCTGCCTGCGCCTGGCTTTGCTGGGCTGGAGGGGTTTGGGTTGGGGCTTTGTGTTTTGTTTTCTAAGGATATTTTAGAATCATAGAACTGTTAGGGTTGGAAGGGACCTCAAGGGCCATCTACAGAATACAGGTTGGAAAAGACCTTTGAGATCATACAATCATAGAATCAGTCAGGGTTGGAAGGGACCACAAGGATCATCTAGTTCCAACCCCCCTGCCATGGGCAGGGACACCCCACACTAGATCAGGCTGGCCACAGCCTCGTCCAGCCTGGTCTTAAACAACTCCAGGGACGGGGCCTTCACCACCTCCCTGGACAACCCATTCCATGAGATCATCGAGTCCAACTTAGCACCCAACACCATCTAATCAACTAAACCATGGCACCAAGTGCCTCATCCAACCTCTTCCTAAACACCTCCAGGGATTGTGACTCCACCACCTCCCTGGGCAGCACATTCCAATGGCCAATCTCTCTTTCTGGGAAGAATTTCATCCTAACATCCAGCCTAAACCTCCCCTGGCACAGCTTGGGACTGTGTCCTCTTGTTCTGTCACAGATTGCCCGGGAGAAGAGACAACCCTCCACCTGGCTACAACCTCCTTTCAGGTGGTTCCAATCCCCCTGCCATGGGCAGGTATATCTCACACTAGATCAGGTTGCTCACAGCCACATCCAGCCTGGCCTTAAAAACCTCCAGGGATGAGGCTTCCACCACCTCCCTGGGCAACCTGTGCCAGTGCCTCACCACCCTCATGGGAAAGAACCTCTTCCTAACATCCAATCTGAATCTACCCATTTCTATTTTTTTTTCCATTCCCCCTAGTCTTATCATTACCTGACTCCCTAAAATTTTGCAGAAATGCTGAGCAAATCCCAGTGGCATTAATGAAAAATCCAGCTAGTGATGTCAGAAATGGCTAGAGGCATCGTTCTGGGCTCACCCATGTCAGGGAGAGGTTTCAGGAGTCATGTCGTGTGTTAGAGGAAAGGTGGTCGTGGTTTTTGTTGAGAAAAGGAAAAGGAAACACAGAAGAAAAGGGGTAAAATAAACCCCAAAGGCCTCAGATACATATTTCTCTTCTTTTTTAATCCATTTTCTTCCAATCACAGTATCACAGTACATTACAGGTTGGAAGGGACCTCAAGAGATCGAGTTCACCCCCATGCCAAACAGGATCACTTAGGGTAGTCTGCACAGGAATGCATCCAGGTAGGTTTTGGAAGTCTCCAGAGATGGAGACTTCACAACCTCTCTGGGCAGCCTGCTCCAGTGCTCTGTCACCCTCGCTGTAAAGAAGTTTCTCCTCATGTTGAGGTGAAACCTTCTACATTCAAGCTTGAACCTGTTGTTTGTTGTCTTATTACTGAGCACCCCCCAAAGAGCTTGGCCCCCTCCACTTGACCCCCACCCCTCAGGTATTTATACACATTGATGAGATCTCCTCTCAGTCTTCTTTTCTCCAGACTTAACAGCCCCAGGGCTCTCAGTCTCTCTTCATAGGGGAGATGCTCAAGTCCCCTAATCATCCTCGTGGCTCTCCATTGGATTCTTTCTAGCAGTTCCCTGTCTTTCTTGAACTGGGAAGCCCAAAATGGGATGCAGTATTCCAGGTGTGGTCTCACCAGGGCAGAGTAGAGGGGGAGAAGAACCTCCCTCGACCTGCAAGCCAAAGAGTAAAATGAAAAGTAAAGAGATTCAGAGTTTTTTTTAATGAGGGATTCAGGGAGAGAAGAAATGGGCCACTTGCAGGGGTAATCACTTTTTAGCTGAAAAGAAAATAGATCCGTTGCTTTGCTTTGCTTCTCACCCCTCCACTTGGTATATCCAGTGATGTGTTGAGCTGGCGCTTCCCTGGTCCGCTCCCTACAGATGAAGTGGTGGTGTTGCAGTTTTGGAAGCAGGGAGAAATGAATCAGTTTTGGTAGCACCAGTTAAAACTGGCATTGGAATGTGCTGCCCAGTGAGGTGGCTGAGTCACCAATCCTGCAAGTGTTTAAAGGTTGTTTGGATGTGGTGCTTGGGGATATGGTTTAGGGGTGAACCTTGTAGAGTAGGGTTCTGGGTTGGACTTGGTGATCCTGAGGCTCTTTTCCAACCTGAATGTTTCTGTGACTCTGTGAAAATCTCATCCTATCCCAGATACACTTTGTACCTTATGTCATGCTGGAGGCTGGCATGTGGTGAGGGTCCCAGGGTGAAGCTGAGCAGCTGCAGATGGCTGTGGAACTAGGATCCGGTCTCTCTAGCCATAGAATCATAGATTAATGGTAGGGGTTGGAAGGGACCTCTAAAGATCATGAGGGAGCTGGGGTTGCTTAGCCTGGAAAACAAGAGGCTCAGGGGAGACCTTATTGCTCTCTACAACTACCTGAAGGGAGGTTGCAGCCAGGTGGGGGTAGGTCTCTTCTCCCAGGCAACCAGCACCAGAACAAGAGGACACAGTCTCAAGCTGTGCCAGGGGAGGTTTAGGCTGGATGTTAGGAAGAAGTTCTTCATAGAAAGATAGATTAGCCATTGGAATGTGGTGCCCAGGGAGGTGGTGGAGTCCCCATCACTGGAGGTGTTTAAGACAAGACTGGATGAGGCACTTGGTGCCATGGTTTAGTTGATCAGATGGTGCTGGATGATAGTTTGGACTCAATGATCTCAAAGATCTCTTCCAACCTGGTCTATTCTATTCTATTCTATTCTATTCTATTCTATTCTATTCTATTCTATTCTATTCTATTCTATTCTATTCTATTCAGTCCAGCCCCGTGCCAAAGCAGAATAATCTAGGCCAGGTCACACAGAAAACATCCAGATTGGTCTTGAAGGTCTCTAGAGAAGGAGACTCCACAACCTCTTTGGGCAGCCTGCTTCAGGGCTCCATCACCCTTACGGTAAAGAAGTCTTTCCTCACGTTGAGGTGGAGCTTCTTGTGTTCCAGTTTGTATCTGTTGCCCCTTGTCCTGTCACAGGACACCACAGAAAGGAGCCTGGCCCCTTTTTCTTGACACCCACCCTTCAGACATTTGTAAGCATTAATAAGATCCCTGGGAAGTGCTAATTAGCACACTCATCTTGGGTTTAATTCCCCCTTGAACCTGTCTGAGCCAGTCTCACTTTGGAGTTTGCTCTTTACAGACAAATGTGTGACCTGTCTTAAGTGGTCCTCTTTGCAGGGGTGTTGGACTCAATGATCTCTGGAGGTCCCTTCCAACCCCTAGCATTGTATGATTCTATGTAATATTAGACCCATATGTATCTGGGCTTGTGCCCATATGGTAGCATGATTCATACCCACTCCTGAAGCTCTCCACTTCTTGCTCCTACATTTTCCTGTTGCTCTCTGCCATCAGTTAACACAACAACAATACGGCAGGGCACGGGCAAAACAAACAGCTATCTCCAGTGGAGGGTTATGCTAACAAGTTCAGTAATAAATGACAATTATTAGTCAATATATACAAATGACTTAATTCCTTTAACACATCAGGCAGCACTGGAGATAAAGTATAACTTGGGAAATTGGTTGCATATTTCACTCTGAACAGAAGATGTAAAGAAAAAACCCACCCTCAGAGCAAGCAAACACATCTGGCTCATTAACGTGATGATCTTTTCCCAGTAAAGAATCTCGAGCAGATTTGAATGGACACCAGAGCATCTCTATAAATCAGATTTAGTGCTGGGGAAGCTGCCAGGCATCAGTTAACCTGTCCTTCACAACGCTGCTGCTCATTCCAGAAACGCTGCAGCCATTCACATGTAAAGATGTTTCCATAGTCCCAAAGATGCCCTGCTTCCCAAAGCTGATACTGGAATTAGGCAGGCATTAATCTGCTAGCAGCCAGTGAGAAAAATAGGAATTTAAATCTCTGTAAGTAGAAAAATAGCTATTTTACTGACAGGAGATGAATATTGGCTGAAATGGAGGGATCTGGCCAGTGGAGAAAACCAAGGGCCTGTACATGCTGTGTTCTCTACATTCACAGAATCACAGATCACGTTGGGTTGGAAGGGACCCTCAAAGCTCATCGTGTCCAGCCTCTGCAGGGACACCTCCAACTACATCAGGCTGCTCAGGGACACATCAAGTCTGACTTCAATGTCTCAAGAGATGGGGCTCAGCCATATCCCTGAGAAACCTCTTCCAGTATTTCACAGAATCACCAAGGTTGCAAGAGACCTCAAAGATCATCAAGTCCAACCTGTCACCGCAGACCTCATGACTAGACCATGGCACCAAGTGCCGCATCCAATCCCCTCTTGAACACCTCCAGGGATGGTGACTTCACCACTCTCATTTCACTTCCTGCTGATGTCCAACCTAAATCTCCCTGTTCCAGTCTCAAACCATTGCCCCTCATCCTACCTCTACAAGCCCTTCTGAACAGTCACTCTTCATCCTTCCTGTAGGTCCCCTTCAGATACTGAAATGTGCCTATAAGGTCTCCCCAGAGCCTCCTCATGTCCAGCCTGGACAGCCCCAGTTCTTGATTGACACAGGGAGGATGCTGTTGGCTAGAGCAGACCTTCTCTTAAATTGGCCTGAAATTGTGTCAGGGGAGGTTTAAGTTGGACATTAGGAACAATTTCTTTACAGAAGGAGTGGTCAGGCATTGGAGCAGACTGCCCAGGGAGGTGGTGGAGTCACTCTCCATGGAGGTGTTCAAGAAACTTGTGGACATGGCACTTGGGGACATGGTTTAATGGCCATGGTGGTGGTAGATTGATGGTTGGACTCAGTGATCTTAGAGGGCTTTTCCTAAGCCGTGGCTTAGGGCAGCATTTTGCTGGATTGTCCTGAAACCAGACCTGGCCTCTGACCTTTACTGCTGAAAAAGGCCAGCCTGTGTGCTCTCAAGTGCTATTTTCCAAGGCACCCCACCACCTGTGAGATCTGGCTTGAGCAACCCAAACCCCTGGCAAAGAAGGATCACCTAGGGCAGGTCACACAGGAATGTGAAAGTTTCTAGAGAAGGGGACTCCACAAACTCTCTGGGCAGCCCGCTCCAGGGCTCCAGCACCCTCACAGTAAAGAAGATTTTCCTCATGTTGAGGTGGAACTTTCTGTGTTCCAGTTTGTATCCATTGCCCCTTGTCCTATCCCAGAGCACCACTGAGAAGAGCCTGGCCCTTTCTTTTTGACACCCACCCTTCAGATACTTATAAGCATTAATAAGATTTCCTCTCAGTCTTCTTTTCTCCAGTTTAAACAGCCCCAGGTCTCTCAGCCTTTCTCCATCAGAAGTTCCAGTCCTTTCATCATCCTCGTAGCCTCCATTGGACACAAGTATATCCCTGTCCCTCTTGAACTGGGGAGCCCAGAACTGGGCTTGGACAGGAGCACACTGCGTTGGGTTAGGAACTGGCTGGAGGGCCGAGCCCAGAGAGTAATGGTGAATGGCACCACATCCAGCTGGCGGCCTGTCACTAGTGGTGTGCCCCAGGGATCAGTACTGGGCCCCATGCTCTTCAACATCTTTATTGATGATCTGGATGAGGGCATTGAGTCCATCATCAGTAAATTTGCAGATGACACCAAGCTGGGGGCAGCAGTTGATTTGCTGGAGGGCAGAGAGGCTTTGCAGAGGGACCTCGACAGGCTGGACAGATGGGCAGAGTCCAATGGCATGAGATTTAACACATCCAAGTGCCGGATTCTGCACATTGGCCACAACAACCCCAGGCAGTGCTACAGGCTGGGGTCAGAGTGGCTGGAGAGTGGCCAGGCAGAAAGGGACCTGGGGGTACTGGTTGATTGTAGGCTGTACATGAGCCTGCAGTGTGCCCAGGCAGCCAAGAAGGCCAATGGCATCCTGGCTTGCATCAGGAACAGTGTGGCCAGCAGGAGCAGGGAGGTCATTGTGCCCCTGTACACTGCACTGGTTAGGCCGCACCTTGAGTACTGTGTCCAGTTCTGGGCCCCTCAGTTTAGGAAGGATGTTGACTTGCTGGAACGTGTCCAGAGAAGGGCAACAAAGCTGGTGAGGGGTTTGGAACACAAGCCCTATGAGGAAAGGCTGAGGGAGCTGGGGTTGCTTAGCCTGGAGAAGAGGAGACTGAGGGGTGACCTTATTGCTCTCTACAACTACCTGAAGGGAGGTTGTAGCCAGGCAGAGGTTGGCCTCTTCTCCCAGGCATCCAGCACCAGAACAAGAGGACACAGTCTCAGGCTGCGCCAGGGCAGGTTTAGGCTGGATGTTAGGAAGAAGTTCTACACGGAGAGAGTGATTGCCCATTGGAATCGGCTACCCGTGGAGGTGGTGGAGTCACCTTCACAGGAGGTGTTCAGGAGAAGACTTGATGGGGTGCTTGGCTGTATGGACACAATACTGCAGATGTGGTCTCAGCAGGGCAGCGTAGAAGTGGGAGGAAAACCTCCTTTGACTTTCTACCCACAGGCAGTAGGCAATGCAATGGGCAGGCTGTAGGAGCTGCTGTCAAAGCCAGGCACTGCTCTTCCCCTCTGCTGCAGAGCAGATGTTAAAATATTGCCCACGCTGTCTGTGCAGGAGCTGGTGGAGCTGTGGATGCTGGGCTCCACCCCACACACCCCCAGCACCTGGGAGATGCTGTTAACTGGCTTCTAGGAGACGGTGTCCAGGACACATCCCAAAGAACCCTGGGTTTGGTGAGTTGGGTGCATTCTCTTGCCCAAGAATCCAGGGCTGCTGTGTGAGTTGTGGGTCCTTAACCTCCCATGGATCCCAGGAACTCTGGGGGGAATAGCTTTAAACCCCATTTAAATAGGGAGGAGGAGGTGTGTGTGGGGGGAAGAGGGGAACATTTATTAACATCTAATCCTGTTAAGATTTTCTACACCATATGTCTGCGCCACAGAACATGTGAAATGTGTACTAATTACTGCTGCCTGTGTCATGTGTGTATATTTTATATGCAGTCCCTGACCTTTTTGTTAATAACTTCACATTATATTCATTGACCTGAAACAAATTGAATTCAGTGGCACTCACTCAAGAATTGAATTACATAGTCTTCTTAATTGGTCTCTTATTTAAATGTGGAAAAGTAACAGTTTACCACCTGTAATTTTTCTTGTTCCTTCTCTCCCTTACAAAATTCCTGTGGTGAGCACACGTGCCTGCTGGGGTCGTGGCCAGGGGACAATTATCATGGAGAACCCAAGGCTGCAGAGAAGAAAAATATCTCCCAAAGTTTTGTCTCTCCAAAATGCAGCCACTTGTAGAAGTCTGTAAAAGCAGCCAAGACATCTCCCCCTCCTCAGGGATGAGGGCAACACCCCCCAGCTCCCAGGAGCCCCATGCTGGGGGCGAGCATCTCTGTGCTGTGAGGGTGATGGAACCCTGGAGCAGGCTGCCCAGAGAGATTATGGAGTCTTCTTCTCTAGAGACTTTCAAGACCTGTCTGAATGTGTTCATGTGTGACCTGCCCTAGGTGATCCTCCTTTGGCAGGGGAGTTGGACTGGATGATCTCTAGAAGTCACTTCCAACCCGTTTTATGATTCTGTGATCTCCATGATCATCCAGCCACCCATCCTCTGTCTTGGCCAGCTCCATCCCGGCTGCACTGGCAGCTCCCAGTCATGGACAGCCACTCCACTTTGCTCTGGTGAGACCTCACCTGGAGTACCCCAACATGAGAGAGACATAGACCTAATGGATCGGGCCCAGACGAGGGACACAAAGATGATCAGAGGGCTGGAGCACCTATCCTATGAATACAGGCTGAAAAGAGTTGGGGCTGTTCAGCCTGGAGAAGAGAAGGCTCCAGGCAGACCTCAGAGCTCCATTTCAGTATCTGAAGGCGACCTACAGAAGTCTGGGGAAGGACTGTTTAGAAGGGCTTGGAGTGATAGGACGAGGGGCAACGGTTTGAAAGTGGAGCAGAGGAGATTTAGGTTCGATGTCAGGAGGAAGTTCTTTACAATGAGAGTGGTGAAATACTGGAATGGGTTGCCCAGGGATGTGGTTGAGGTCCTGTCCCTGGAGATCTTCAAAATGAGCCTTAATGTGTCCCTGGGAAACCTGATGTAGTTGGAGGTGTCCCTGCTGCCTGCAGTAGGGCTGGACAAGATGACTTTTGAGTTTCCCTTCCACCCCGATGCCACCTGTGAATCTGTGAGGCGGGAAGCTGTGGCCTGTCCCGGACCGCCGACCCAGCGAGGATCCTCGCCCCACCACGGAGCGGATGAGTTCCAGATGAAATTTCTGCTTTGCTTTTATTCTTCCAGTGGCGAGTTAATTGCCAAAGCCAGGGAGAGGAGCCTTAGTCTTTACTTACTATATTTAACTTAAAAATGCAAATGTTATTAGTGTCCCGATCATTGATAAGAGTGCCTTTGTGCCATGCTTTAACCTCCATTAGGGGGATTATGAGAACGCAGCCACATTGGCATTTTCTAAGTGTCACTATGACAGCACTTGCTGCACAAATGCCTGGCTGTCACACTGAGGTTTATCACCAGGTTTTTCCTGCGAATGCAGACTAATAAGCCCAGAAATTACAATTGCCTCCCTGCCGAATCTGTGATAGGCGGAAATAATGATATCAGTGCCCTGCTAATCTCCTTGCCTCCGCGCTTGGCACCATCCTATTGAGTCACCTGTCACACGCCGCTTTGATGAGGCGAATTCAATCTCTCAGCTATAATGACAATGGAGCCATTTTAATGTTTGGAAATGATTATGTGAAGGTTTCTCTTTGCTCTGTCTTGGCAAGCAAACCAGGTCAATGTTCAGGCTGTGTCTCCTGCCGCCACTAACGACTTGGAAGGAGCCAGGCTGTATTAAGTGAATATGCCAAGTTATTAGAGGCGAGGCACTGAAGGCAGCTCATGGGGGGGAGATGCCTTTTTTTTCCCTTTTTTTTTTTTTTTTTTTTTTTTTTTTTTTTTTCCTTTTTGGCTTTGCTCAGCCTCAGAAGGTGCTTTATGTGTGTGAGCATCTCATACGTCTGTGTAGTCCCCGGCAGCGGGATGCAGGCGCAGCCCCAGCCCCGACAGCGTCGTGTGACATTCACAGCTCGGTCCTCAGTGCCTAGTTGGGTAAAGTGTGATGTGACAGCAGGATGGGAGTGGGTGAGAGACCCCCTCATCTTGTGCACAGTCGTGGCAGCTGGCAGCTGGTTTGGTGCCAGTGGCTTGCACCCATCTCTGTTCAGAGCACCAAAATGGGTTCCTGGCTCTGGAGGGCAGGGCAGGGCTGGCTGCTGAATCATAGAATGGTAGAGTTTGGAAGGGACCTCTGAAGGTCATGAAGTCCAACACCCCTGCCAAATCAGAGTCACCTAGGGCAGGTCACACAGACAAGTCTGGAAAGTTTCTAGAGAAGGAGACTCCACAACCACTCTGGGCACCTTCAAGAAAACCCTCCAGGAGGGTTTTTGCTGCATTGTGGGGTAGGAGCTGTGCTGATTCTGATTTTGATTTGTCTCTGTTTGCCAGCCCGAAGGACAGCTGAGCAGTACTGCAGCATGGGCTGGAGCAAGGAGAGCAGGAGTGCTGGCTCAGGACAGCGCAGGAGCAGCCAGGCAAGAGCCATGAACGGGCCATATCAGGGTTTCTGTCTTTTTCTTTGATAACTCCAGCTCAGAGCACCTTGCGCCTCCAAGGACAAATCACAAAGACTAGGACTGTTCCCAGGTAGAAGAAAACCCTTCTGCTCAGCATAATGTATGGAAAATGCAGTTGTTGTTTGCACAACAGACTGCAGGGAGCTTCAAGTCTAACCAACTTCAAAAATCAAGTGCCAGAACCTGTTAGAAGACATGGCCAGTCCCTCTGGGCTGCTCAAGTGCAGGGATAATGACTGGGGAAAGGAGTGTGGGGGAGACACATGCAAGAGGCTGGGCAGTGGTGGCGAATTCCATGAGGTGCAGGTGTCACATGCATGATTCCTATCTGTGTTTTGGTTTCAGTTAACTCTGTGGTAGAGAAACTCAATTCCTTCCCTACTCAGGTCTCTGGTGTAAGTGGTCTCTGAAGCCAGGTCTCCTCCTAGCCTTTAAACGTGAGCTGAAATGCTTTATTTCTTTACTTTAATGTAAAAGGAAAATAGTGACATTCCTTCAAGTTCTCAGAGGTCCCAAATTCATGGAGAAATGCATCTCCAGGCTAAATGAAGGTTTAAAGTCTTCTTGGAGCAGCACAGGGTGTGCCAGGGTGGAATTCCCTTGGTTGGGTCAAATCTGGGAGCTCCATGCACAGCCAGAATTGTCTCTCCCAAGCACAGAATCATAGAATCAATCATAGTACCATAGACTCAATCATAGAATCATAGAATCAATCATAGTACCATAGACTCAATCATAGAATCAATCATAGTACCATAGACTCAGTCATAGAATCATAGAATCAATCATAGTACCATAGACTCAATCACAGAATCATAGAATCAATCATAGTACCATAGACTCAATCATAGAATCATAGAATCAATCATAGTACCATAGACTCAATCATAGAATCAATCATAGAACATTAAGGTTAGAAAAGACCTTCAAAATCATTGAGTCCAACCATAACCATGACCACTGAAACATGTGCTGAAGCTCCACATCTCCACACTTCTTGAACACCTCCAGGAATGGTGACTCCACCACCTCTCTGGGCAGCCTTATTCTTCTAATTCCTGGTCACTATTGCAGGGAAGAAATTGTTCCTAATACCTAATCTAAACCTCCCCTGGCACAGCTTAAGCCCATTTCCTCTCATCCTATCACTAGTTACATGGGAGGATAGACCAACACCAGCCTCACTCCAGTCTCCTTTCAGGTAGTTGTAGAGAGCTAAGATCTCTCCTTAGCCTTCTCTTTTCCAGACTAAACAACTGCAGTTCCCTCAGGCACTGCTCGTGTGTTATGCCCTCCAAACCCCTCACCAGCCTCACTGCATCTCCCTGGCAAGGTCCTACTGGATGTGAGTGAGGTGACTGTGGTCCAGTCCCGCAGAGACATGTCAGTCCCATCTGGAAGTGATGCTTCTCATGTGGTCTCCATAGCTGGGGGCCGGGGGCTTTTCTTCATCTTCCTGCTGCCATTGGCTGTTGGGTTATTAGTCTTTATTAATATGACATTAATTTTCTGCAATCTTGACCAACTCTTCGATAAGGGAGGAATACAGACGTGGAATTTCAGATGTCAAGCTGTTATTAAGGAAAAGTGTTCAAGGCCATCTCTGGGTGGATATTAAAGGCTGCTTTCACTCCGCTCTTCAGTTTATGAAAAGCAATTGTTTAGCTGTATAGAGAGGATGGAGCAGAATCAAATTGACCTGTGTGATACAGAAAGTAGCACTGAGCCCATTTAACTGAGGGTCCTTTGAAAGAAATCTTTTTTATTACAGATGAGTGCTGGAATTATTTCAAGGAAGTGATTATCTCTCTAATAATTTTAAATGCATGAGTGACTTCCACATGGAAAATGAAGGCAGCAGATTTGGAGATAGGCTTAAGGCATGGCAGGCAGCACAGGGACATGAGTGCTGAGGGCTCAGCCACCAGGGTTTGTGTTTAGGGATGGCTCCCGATAGGAGCCCTGCACTGTGTAGGCAGCCCGATGGGGTGAAGTTGGTGGGGATGGATGCTGGGATTGGACAGGTGCTGGGAGGGGATGGATGCTTAGGTAGGATGGACACTTGGGTGGAATGGATGCTAAGATGGGAAGGATGCCCTAGTGGGATGGATGCTTGGATGGGATATATGCTGAGATGGGAAGGATGCCCCAGTGGGAAGGATGCTTGGATGGGATATATGCTGAGATGGGAAGGATGCCCCAGTGGGAAGGATGCTTGGATGGGATATATGCTGAGATGGGAAGGATGCCCCAGTGGGATGGGTGCTTGGATGGGATATATGCTGAGATGGGAAGGATGCCCCAGTGGGAAGGATGCTTGGATGGGATATATGCTGAGATGGGAAGGATGCCCCAGTGGGAAGGATGCTTGGATGGGATATATGCTGAGATGGGAAGGATGCCCCAGTGGGAAGGATGCTTGGATGGGATATATGCTGAGATGGGAAGGATGCCCCAGTGGGATGGGTGCTTGGATGGGATAGATGCTGAGATGGGAAGGATGCTCCAGGGGGATGGATGCTTGGACGGGATAGATGCTGAGATGGAAAGGATGCTCCAGGGGGATGGATGCTTGGACGGGATAGATGCTGAGATGGAAAGGATGCTCCAGGGGAGTGGATGCTTGGATGGGATATATGCTGAGATGGGAAGGATGCCCCTGTGGGATGGATGCTTGGATGGGATATATGCTGAGATGGGAAGGATGCCCCAGTGGGATGGGTGCTTGGATGGGATAGATGCTGAGATGGGAAGGATGCTCCAGGGGGATGGATGCTTGGACGGGATAGATGCTGAGATGGAAAGGATGCTCCAGGGGAGTGGATGCTTGGATGGGATATATGCTGAGATGGGAAGGATGCCCCAGTGGGATGGATGCTTGGACGGGATAGATGCTGAGATGGAAAGGATGCTCCAGGGGGATGGATGCTTGGATGGGATATATGCTGAGATGGGAAGGATGCCCCAGTGGGATGGATGCTGAGGTGGGATGGATGCTGAGGTGGGATGGATGCCCAGATGGGAAGGATGCTCCAGTGGGATGGATACTGAGATTGGACAGATGCATGGATGGGCTAGATGCTTGGATGCTCCAGTGGGCTGGATGCTCAGATGTTAGTGTTCAGGATACAGGGCTCTTCTGGTTTCTGGTTCCATCCTGGCAAGCCCTCGAGTGCCCACCTCAGGGCTGACTTCACCCCACACATCTGGGCAGCCTGGGGACACACCAACCCCACGCGTGCCTCTGTAGCAGGGCGCTCAGGGCCGCCACCCCTCCTTGCACCCCCACATCTCCCTTTAATTAAGGGAGCCAATCTAATTAGGGCGGCGCCCCGCCGCAGCCGCCCCGTGGGGGCCCATCAAAGCCCACGTGGGGCGTGCGTGGGGGGGGCGGCGGCGCGGGCAGCGCAATTACCCAAGTTAAGAAAACATCCCTGTAATTAGCGAGGCAACTCCGAGCACAAGGAATGGAAATTAGTCACAGCGCCATAAATTAGCCGCTGCATACATTACGTGCCGGGAGCACCCCGGGGCCTCCTGTTTGCAAGGCTTTGGTTTGCAACCCCATGCCTCTCAATAAAGCATTCATCCCTAGGTGATTATGTGCCAGCAAAAGGAGTTTTTAACTGAATTACAAATTTTCTTCTCTAATTCTTTTGTAGGCAGAATTGGGATCCCTCACTTTTTCTTTTTCTTTTTTTAACCCCCTCTCCTGGTTTTGTTTGTTTGTTTGGGTTGGGTTTGGGGTTTTATTTCGAAGGTCCGGCGAGCAAAGCCACTTCCCTCCCCCTTCAGCTAATAATTAATTTTCAGCTTTTCAGGGTGCTTCGAGAACTTGCATTGTTTGCTTTAATTAGGAGCAGTAGTTAAGGAACTATTTCGAAATCCCTCCCCAATTTTGAACTATTTTAGCTCTTTAGTCTCTTTACCGGGGGAAGAAAAGGGAGGGCAAAGCAGGAAATTGGACTGTAGCAGCACATAACATTTGCATCAAAATAATACAGCCGGCAACAGAAAATCACAATCACATCACTCAGAAGGAAGGAACAGAATACAAATTAAAGGAATAATGTAAATTTTTTGCCATTAAGCTTCAATGACCATTTGAAATGGTGCAAGGCACAAAGGTTTTGATGAGCATCATCCAGTTTGATTATTCATACTTGTGCTTCTGCTTGAATTAAAGTAGGAGTGCTAGAGCCTGTTAGAGCAAAATATTTGAATTGGTGGTGAACTCTCACCTTTACTTGCATCCATTTACTTTTCAAATGAATACCAGATAAGTTAGTGCATTTTATAATCGGCCTGTTTTCCAGTGAGTGCTGTCATTACATACCAATTTCTTTTAGAAGTGCTTCCTAAGAAACATTAAATACTCACAAGTAAGGATCTGTCCATCACCAGCAGCAATCCTGTCTGAGCAGCGCCGGGTGACTGAGGCAGGTTCCCTGCCCTCCCTTTCATGGTTGTGTGCGCTGCTGCTCCGGCCCCACTGCCTCTGCCGGTGTTCAGCCCTGCTTGTCAGCTGCCTGCCAAGCTCCACACAAACATCCTTGCCTTGGTGCTTGCAGGGGATCCACTTTCAATCTGAGAAGTAATCTTTTGTTTATTTTGTTGATGTTTATTTTAGGTAGTAAACCTCTGAAAAAAACAACAGATCTGGGTCCACAGTCCACAGAGGGACACCCCTGAAGGAGCCTGGTTTCAAAGTGAAGAGTTGCCCAAGGCTGGGAGAAGACCCATAGCAAAGGCTTAGCCAACTAGTCCCACCAAGAGAGGTATTTCTGGTGCAGCAGTGCTGCAGAGCATCAGGAGCACCCCTGGTTTTAAATAG